>ML179195.1:147721-170770 GCA_004369135.1 Dendrothele bispora CBS 962.96 | reverse complement strand
ATGCCTGGCTCATGCTCGTGCCCTAATTCCAGAACCAGTCCGAGTGTTTTGAGGGATGTAGGTTCGAACCATTTGCCATTCCAATACTAAACATCCGGTTTAGACTAAATTAACATTGAAACAATGATACACTTACCTCAATCCAATGTAATGGGTGATGAGCATGAGCCGTAACGATACATTCTTGGCACATCAAACCTAATTGAAAGCACTCGTCACTACGGCATCTATATTGTGGCTCTCTCTTGCACTGCTGATCTGCGCCACAACATTGACCCTGCCCTCTGCGACCTTCAATGAATAACATTTCTTCCAGGTACTCGTCACGAAAGGGCAACCATGCACGAAGAGGAGCATCCTTTTTAGGGCATGTCAAAATCCAGACATATGAATCGTGGTGGGAAGTTACTTTACTGAATTTAAATTGCGCTTTCGGATAAGTCGGACCATAGCGACATCCTCGTCTTGAGCTAGTCCTAGGTCATTCAATTTCTGATCTTTTCCAACAGTCTCGAGATAAGAGAAATCAGGGAGTGTAGCCAGATCATTATCCAAGGGATCGAAATCGTCCTCATCCTCGAAATAATCAAAATTGTGGTCATAGTTTGCGCTCACCGACTCATCGGCATCATCATCCTGTCCGAGATCAGAAGAGTAATGATCGGAATCTACCTCCATAAATTGATTCAAGCGACGCATATCATCAGACATGGAGAAGTGTGTGGCAGTCGAGGTGTCGAAATTGTCCCATCCCTCCAAATCTTCTGCTTTGCGCTTCTTGGAATTTTTGACCATTGTGGATAGAGTGAAAGTAGATAAGGAGTGTGTAGAATTGGGGGTTTATATATGCTTGATTCCTCTATATTCTTTCTTAGAACATTCGGAATCTCTACTACACTCCTATCCCTTTTTTTTTCTGTTACCCTCGTCCGATTCTGTCATTGATTCTCAGGTCTTTCCCAAATATGTAAAACAAAAGAAAAGACCGAGCATGTGGTGAATATTTTATATTTTATTTTATCGAGATCTGGGACTCCGGGTATAAGTAATGGACCTGGGTCTTTGTTCGTTATCCAAATCATCTAACAACCATGCCTGGTGACCCTATTACCGCCACAGCCATTCTTGAATGTGACAATTGGTAAGTAATTCAATTTGTTGACCTCGATAGCAAACTTACACCTACTTACACAGTCAAGCTCAAGTTGGAGCACCTCTGATCTACTGTCGGTGGCACGGAATTCGTGTCAAAATTGGAGAGGCACCTGGCGCATCCGAATCTGAGGGCCGGTCAGTATCCATCTAATCTTTCTGATCTGAAGGTTGTTTACAATGAAACATTTTTATCAGCACTATCCTTTATTTCCGTGTGCCCGAACGAGTTCTTATCTCTGCGGCTCGTAACTTTCACAGGGCAAACGCTCACAGGCAAAATGAGATCGAATATAGTGACCGCGAGGATATGCCTGAGTTTGATGATGAAGGATTTGATGGAATGGTTCAGTACGTAGGCTAGGGCACGATTGTTCTTAACCATTGAAATTTATCAAATTGATATGAGGGCAGTAGCTACATTTGGAGAGTCTTACCCTTGCAACGACACTGGCTAGGGTGGCTTTTTGGGGTTTTTTTCAAAGGAGAAATTTTTGAAATTGGTACATGAGGGAAGTAGCTACATTTGGAGACATTCTTCTCATCTGCCCTTGCGACGACAATAGATGTACTCAGGCCCTACTAATATTAATGAGAAAAGAATCAGATATTTGAATAACATCATTTAGCAGAAGACACTTACCCTTGTATCCGAATCAAACGCAGACTCTCATCACTACCCATTTCATATGAGTAGAGGCGACCTTGTGAGTCTAAGGCAAGCTCGATATCATTGGCCATGTCTGGAAGGGTCAAGTCATATGGTGTTCGACACAAGCGAGTGGAGTTGATGGGAACAGGCCGCAGTGAAGGATAAGGGAATGGATAAACTCAGTTAAAACAATGGGTGTATCGTTGCAGGGCTAAGGCAAAAGTGTCATATTTTTTGAAAATCGGACCAGAGATACCGTGGACCAAAGGCTTTGTCAACTCCCTGTAATTTATTAGTACTTTATGAGCAATGTGACAGAGGAATAGTTACCATGTGGGGAGAACAGCAATTCGAGCACCGCAGACAACTAAATATGCCACATGAGATTCCTCATATGGCCAGTACATTCGAAGCTCATCCGGAGTGGGCACTCTGTTGAAAGCAGCTAAAACGCGAACGACTCCAGTGGGTACATATGGAGGGGGAGGTAAAATCGAATCCTGAGTGACGTTCGATGTCTGAGTTAGGTTTTGGCTAAAGTAAAGAATTAATCGATGAAGAGTCAAAGGAACCATAATATACATGTCTACTTACGAGGTACTGGAGTTGACATTTTCTGGAGCCAAGGAGAGTGGTGAGGAAGATGACGCTGGTACTTCCACTGTCCCTTCTGGTTCCCCATCCACAGGTGGAGGATTAGCATCGTTGAGCTGAGTGATCACGACGGCTATGAGATTTGAATCCAAGAAAATCAGGTTACCAGAAAAGACATAGATTATCTAGCACTTACTTTCACCAGGCCTCAGGTAAATGTGACGAACAGGTCGATAAGCTGGTAGGGACATGGGCGGAAGAGTAGTTGTTCAGCACAGCCACCCAATCGTGGGTCAAATATTGCGTGCTACCAATACTTCCACACAATGTCTATTTCGGGAGGCGCATTATGAAAATCGCTCTAACAGAGAGTGAGCTAGTCCCCTCGAACTTCTCCAGGTAGGTGTAATTACATAAAAGATTGCTCAAGACCTGACCTATTTTTCTTTCAGCATTGTACCTCGTACATACTATCTAGTTCCAGACATACCAATGGGGCGTCAACCTGGGTTGAGGTGGATTACTGACAGTTTGAGGGTATCAATCGACAAAGGAAATACATCGTCAGTGCCTTTCTGGGGTGATATGTTTGATCCCGATGCCAAAGATGGACGACATCTGCTGGTAGAAGCTTTGGAGGTTTGTGAGGAGGTGAGAGGCAGGCTTCTTCGTTGGGATAGTGATGAGTCGTCCCAATTCGATGTCGATTCAATGGAGAACTTAGACTGGCCTGGTATTCAAGGTATGTAAATCGTTTTTTTTGGACATTATTGCATCTAACTTTTGGACGTGTCATTAGCTTCACGATGCCGGAATGCAAGATATCCATTGCCTGAGTTCAGTGGTGTGGAGGTCCAGATGAGACGAGTTTACATCTCTGGTCTTCTCCACGACTGTATAGCAGCTTTGGAGGATGTCGAGAGTGAGTTGATTGAGGCAGCTCAACTTCGCAGGGAGATATCAATTGAACGTATTGAGGGATTCCAGGGGAAGAGTTCTCAATTGCTACAGAGTTGCAAGGATGCAAATGAACGAAGACTAGAGTTGAGGAAGCGCTTTATTCAGTTGAAAAGCGCTTTCGAGGACTTGCTATATCTTACTGCGGTATCACTGATCTTTCTGTTGTAGTCTCTGTACCAGTCAAAGATGAGAAAAAGCTATTCTTTGTTCTAAAATCTAAATAGACATGCTAACTACTCTGCTATTTAATTTATGCATTGTCACTGGGTCTTGAAACCGCAGTTGTTTCTGAGCATAAGATACAGATAGTCGGCCTTCAAGGTGTGCCAACTCGAAATCATCGATACATAGAATAAACTCTCGTATGGAGGCTCTAACATCAGCAGCTGTCCTATACTCTCTCCCGCATCCAAAAAGATTCAAAATCTCTTCTGAGCCCTTCTCTATATTGGTGAGTAGGTCGTCAAGAGGAGGTTTGCTGAGATCGAGTGGGTTTGGCATATCTTGTTTGATAAGCCAGGCTTGATAGTCTACGTAGAGCCTGTCAAGGTAATGGATAGGGGAGTTTCCAGTTAACGTTAAAAAACGTTTGTGAATATCATGGATGGTTAGGAGTGAAGAGCTATTTCCATTTTTTAAGCTTGACTATCCAACAAAAAATTTCACAACACGTACCTGATATTCTTTGGTTGCTCTTTCTGTCTACTTTCTCTTCGGTTCTTTCGTTCAAATGTACTGAACAAAAAATGAGCTCAAGGATTGAGTGAATTAATTAGTGACTTGCGCTTGAGTCTCTGCTTCTTGAGCAGCTCTTTGTCGTCTCTTGCGTTTTTGGGTATTGATACGCTCTGCATTTCTTTGAAGGTTTTAAGACAAGGCGAGTAAGAGAAATATGAGTGAGAGACAACTTACTTCGAATAATAGCGTTGGGATTTTGCACAGTCTGCAAGACGTTTCTGTTCTTGGCTTCTGTACAATTTGCGCCGAGGCATCCTTTGTAGAATAAACGAG
Organism: Dendrothele bispora CBS 962.96; assembly: GCA_004369135.1. Classification (NCBI taxonomy): domain Eukaryota; kingdom Fungi; phylum Basidiomycota; class Agaricomycetes; order Agaricales; genus Dendrothele; species Dendrothele bispora. The sequence continues at coordinate 166,401 of ML179195.1, read as the reverse complement.
AAAGGAAAAGTGTATCTAGTTGAAACTTAGACGCCTGAGTAATTATAATTAGTTGGTCTTACTTTTTCAATTTCAACCAAACTACTCCCAGTCTTTCTCAAGGTACTAATAAAGCTATGTACAACAAATGAGAGTGGTACGTATTCTCAAGTAAAAGATATATGCCAATCTATACTACGGGGGTCAGTAGGGGGATTTCCATTTTGGATCAATCTCAGGCCAAATTAGGATAATCTAATTTTTTGTTTGTCGAGTTCCTGTGTCATCCATTCCTCCTCTCAAGCAACCTCCAAGATAAAGTTTGACACTCACCACACGTTTACATGTAAGTTCTCTTTTTATTGACTATCGCCAGACAGTAGGACTCACCAGATTCTACTTCTCACTCAATTTACGCCTTCAGCCCAGCATGACTAGAGCGAAGAATCCTGAACAGAAAAAAAAACCTGGCCGCAAACCCTGGTATCACGATCCAGATGGCTCTCGGGTTAAATTCCTCAGGGACCATGTAGAGGAATGGACCAAGTGTAAGGAGGCCAAATTGACTACGCAGTTCTACAATGCAATCACGGTGAAGTTCGTACTTCAGTTCGACAAAGGTACATTTTCCTGCTCAATGTTTATTGTAATAGGCTAAGATTATACTACACATTTAGAGCCTGAAAAAACTGTGTCGATCGAAAACAATAATCCTGCTCCCACCACTACAGTTACTGCCTCGAACGCTGGAGATACCGTCAATAACAGTAACCCTGTCACGGTTTCTGACGACCCGGCCCATGCCCCAGAGACAGACACCATGGTCTCAGCTCAGGAGTCTGGGACCCATACTACCGAGCCGCCTGCTAGTGCCACTGCTAATTCCCTTTTGAGTAGTGACCCCGACAACCCGACTTTCTCTCTATCAGCCCCTCCAGCTGTTGTAAACTCCACTTCCCCTGACTCGAACGGTACTGCGATTGCCTCCCTTGACTCGAACGGTGCTATGACCTCTTCCCTTGATTTAAATGGTGCTGAAAGTGCTTCCCCCGATTCGAACGGTGCTGGGAACACTTCTCCCGATCTCAACAGTGCTACAACCTCTCCTCCTGACTTCAACGGTGCTAGACCCCCTTCTCCTGATTCAAATGGTGCTACAACTTCTTCCCAAGCTCCTGAAGACAGTGTGCCAGAGGTTGAAGACCATGACAGAGGGCTGGATACTGTAAGTTTCTCAAGCACGGCAAGGCAATTGGGATGGACGGGCCTCTCAACTGAGGAACTCAAAAAGAAGAGGGTTTGGTTCAAGGGCAGGCGTGATGTACGTGACGAGTTTTATCATAAAATTCTCTTTCTCATTCTATTTTCTCATTGTAGAAAATCAGTGAATGGTATAGAGTGGAGTACCGAACCATCCTAACGGCGAAGTCTTCATTTTCCATCATAGACCGAGTATTCAAAGCAGACCCGAAGACAGAGAGGAAGCCTGTTCGCGTTGCTGACCATCTTGTCTTCATGGATTTATTCTACGACATCTATATCAAGGCCGAGGCAGAAAAAGAGATCATGGAAAAGGAGGAGGAGTATAAAAAATGGAAGGAGGATGGTTGTCAGGGACCTGAACGAAAACCACCAGTTCAAGTCGCTATCAGGAGCAGCGTGGCTCGACACATCCTTAGTACACAATCAGAAGAATTTCAGGCGGATATCAAGAGACAGGCGAATGAACGTTTTGAGAAAGAGTTAAAGGCCTGGAAGACGAAGGATGGGGAAGTAGGGAAAAACACACCACAGGATTATGCGAAGTACTATCTTTCATTTTCCCTTTACTACGAAAGATCCTTCGTCTGACCAGAATTAACAGGGAGCTATCGCGCTGGGGTCCAGAGGTGGCGAAGTTTAATAGTGCGGTTGCCGAAGCCAACAACATGATAGCAATGACAGTTCTGGTCGGACCTAACCCCTTCAAAAACGGTCAGATTGACACTTTTTGGTAGGTTTTGCCTTGATCGAAGAGTAACGTCACTGATATTCTTCCTGCAGGAGCTATGCAGGCCCAACATACATAGGACTGCGTTGGCCACAGGATGACCGTAATACCTATGAGGCTGTCAAGAAGTCACTCGTTGGTTTTGGCAAGAAAGTATTCAGTACGTGTTTTTCCTCTGGTTGTATGAACTCTACTTAGTATTTCAATGTACAGGCACTGCTGATAGGGCAACAAGAGCCCTCCCTACTGGACCACAAGTCACGCCATGTGGCTGGAACAATGATACCGACAATTTGAATCCGACCACTTCCAATCCCACACCTTCATTGCCCCCATCTGCGACGAATTCTACCAGCAAATCTCGACGTCCTGGACCCGGTCGCAACTCACAAAATATGAGGACATCTGAGAACCAGTCTAACGAGTCTATCCAGTCCACGAGGCCTAAACCAAGGCCTAGAGGATCCAAGAAACCGACCGATGGATCAATCTCAGGTGCCCCTACAATACCCGGTGGCCCTACTTCTCCATCTGCATTAGGCGATGTCACCACTCCTATCATGGCGGCCAATACGATTTCTACCACTGTTCCATCTGCCGCCCCTTCTGTGATTGGCTCTCCTTCAATATCGGGTGTGCCATTAGGTGATCTAATTTTCTATGTAACAGATTCCGACATTGGCTAATGTAACTCCGACTAGGTGATCTGACCACTCCTATCATAGCGGCCAATATTTCTACCCCATCTGAGACACTTGCTGTAGTTGGTTCTCCATCAATTTCGGGTGCGACGTTAGGTGATCCACTAATTTCCTATACATAATACTACTGTTCCATTGGCTAATGTAACTCCGACCAGATGATCCGACTCCTGTGCCATCTGCTCAATCCCCTCGTACTATGGCTATCGATCCACCATCTGCTGCTCCTTCTCCACTTCCAGCCCAAACTCCTACTCCTCTTACTATGGCCATCGATCCACCTCCTGGAATTGTTGCTACTCCAGGTTCTACCACGATCCCAGATGCGCCACAAATCAGTGGTGCTGCCATGGTAGATAACGATTCTGGTCCCGGTCCCCTTTACCCGGTTGCTGATATCCGAACAACTCAAAAGGAAGAACCGACTGTATGGACACATCCGGATGTGGATAGGTTTTGGCCAGAAATGCGGATGTTCCTGGATGAATGGATTGTCGAAATCCGTGAGAAGGGATGGGAACGTGAGCATTGGGTGGAAGTTCTTGAAGAGTTGCTCGAGGTCTTCATCGAGTATGAGGGAGATTTTCACTACACAGAGGATAATGGTGATATTTGCTCCAAATTGCAGTTGTCTTTGTTCAAACAATGGGTCAAGGTAGTCCTGCAGTAGCCGCGTCCTTTTTAGCCGCTGGCGACTTATTAGTCATAAATCCTAAATTAGAAATACACAGCTGCAGTCGCGTCGACGTGTCTTCACCGTAACACAATGTCGATTGGTCGTTTTTTGACTGACACGACATATGATGTCATAGAAAGTCACGCACCGTCTCTTTTTGAGTTGTTCCGTTTTTGGAATGGCTGTGCTGTTGAGAGAGAGGTTTCTCGCTCGTTTACAAGTAATAATTCTGTGCTGTTGAGAGAAAGACGGTGTTTCTCATTTACACAGAGAAGAATGACGCGTTATATTGGGCTCGGACGCATGAAAATGCGCAAGAAATTGTGAAAGTCGCGAGCAAGAAGTTGATATTTGATTGCACGTGATAGTTCCTTTCTAGGATTTATGACTAATAAGTGCCCAGCGGCTAAAAGGGACGCGGCTACTAGCAGACCCTATATACATCGACTATCATGTATACCGGGTCTGCCTAGGGGAGACTAGGGTCAAGGTAGGGCGTCCGGCAATACTTCGAATAAGACCCAAACGAGGTCAAACAGGTGAGGAACTGACGGATAAATTAGTATCTGGTTTGGCGGGTTGGTGGGATGATGTGGTGCCAGTTCGAGAACGTGGTGTGAAAGAGGATTGGGCACCTCTGGATTGCGTCTCAGGCCAAAATGGGGCCTGGAAGTTCATTTGCTTCATGGTCTTCACTGTTTTTCTCATTTGTGGCCAGGATTTGGAGATGGACACTCGAAGGATTTATTTGGGTGCTTGGATTGGGCTGGCGGAACGTATGAAAGAGACGCTGATCACGGTTATCAAATGGGGATGTCAGCCTCCCAAGAAACGCAAGCCCACAATGCTGCCTGAAGATCAGCCGAGCTCCAAGCGTGTGACCAGACTACAAACCAAACAGGATGGAAAAGTTGCCTAGATTGTAGCCTTTGGATACCATTGATTTTTTTTGTTACACACTCATATACTCACTTCTTTCTATGTTATATATCATGGTGTTATGATCACTTCCGACTATGTATACATATCATCATAATGTTAGTACGGGAAACTTTTTGAGGGCTGCCATGACGAATCAGTATCTAGCCTTTGAAAATGACAATACATCTGTCCAAACCTCAGCTCAGTACTTAGGCACATGGACCGATGTGGGGTTTTTGTGTATGTGAGGGTTTCAATGTTTCGTTACATTTGCTAACTTATTGTTACGGCGCAAAGGTGTTTCTGTACAGCTGATTGCAAAACTCCAGAGACATTTTTGATATTCTCTGAACTCGCATTTTTGCTTAGTATTGTTTGTTCAATAGTATAGCAAAGTGGAACAAACAGAAATGCGAGCTTGGAGAAAATCAAAAATGTCGCTAGAGTTTTGCAATCGGCTGTAGTCTAGCTTTTAGTTTCTATTGCTTAGTCACCGAATGCAACAGTTTCAACCTTTCGTTGCATTCCGTGACTAATCTTTACGTCATTATGTGCAATGTGATACTGCCGTTGTGTATTTTATAAGGTTATTAAATGGGCGCTGATGTGGTTGTCGGTAGCGGGCTTTGCCGCTATTCGGCCTTACCGGTTATGTTTTTTTGGCCCACAGCTCTGACGCTGCTGGGTGGCAATTTTGAGTGGCAACGGTCTAGGAATTTTATTGAGTTGCTGAGTCAGCAAATGCAAGGGACATTTCGTTGCATTCACTGACTCATCAAGCATTCTGTATTGTGCCTCGTGTTATCGGCGGCCATGTGAACTCTACTAAACCGGGTGCCGGTGTGCTCGGGACCAGAGCTCCAGAGTCACGTGAGCCCGCCAAGACTCAGGGGCCGAGAGGATTTCAGTCGGCGCTTGATCGGCTCTGTGCCTGAATGCTATGTCCCTCCTGCTGAACCGAGTGTGCCGAGCATGTAAATGCGGCACCATTTGGGTCATAGGGCTGTTCACTCAATTCATCGTTGTGGATATGGGGCTTTGCCACAAAGTTGGCCCTACTGGTTTACATTATTACATTGTTATGCCAATTGTAACGCCAAGCACTGCTGCGCCATCCCATACCAGCAATATTCAAAATGATAGACACAATCCCAAACCGCTCCACTCGGTCGGAGTTTAAAATCCACGCGGTAAGTACTTACTATTACTGGGTGGCGCTGGCCAGAATAATCACCTGGCGCTGTACTCGACTCTGCCATCCCGTACAACCGCTGATGATTAACAAACTGCGCAATCACGGGACACTCGAGAAGCGGTGGCACCGGAGGGAATAGAGCTTGGTATGTGCTTAAGAAAAATCTTGAAGCGATAAAAATTCTACGCAACACGTGATAGGTCAGTGCTCGTCGTTGTCGTCTCCGACTCCGACTCCTCATTTCTTCCCGCAAACTACTGACTTACCAATTAACTTTTTTAATCGGAATTAGCTTGTGTATTTTTCAAGACTCTACAGTAGAAAGAACGTCGAGATTGATATCGTGTCGTGCACCGCAGTAGCGGTTTGATGATGTCATATTCAACCGAATATGAGTTGGAGAACTCCGAAAATCGTAAAAAAACACGTTGTTGATATGCTCTAATTACCCAATCAATGATCTACTACAGTGCCTGAGAAAAAAAACAATGGGTTACATAATAGTAAAAAAAAAATAATTAAGTGTGACCATCGGGTACAGTTTTGAACAATCAAATACCCAAAAAGGTAATAGGGTGGGGGTTATATAAGCCAAAAATACAAAACCGAGCCCGAAATTATCCTACATCTTTAATCCCCAGCCTATATAGCTATGTGGTCCCCAAAAGCTCACCATGTCCATATCCCACATATATTGAAATGTGGGTCGTGGGGTTTGCTCACTGGTATTACAATATTCATACTGTATGGCCTCTATTTTAGTATGAGTTGAATAAGTCAGAAAGACCCCATACCCGTTTGACACAGCTGAGTGTTTCTGCGTTCTCTGGAACCTCTAATGAGTCTGAGTCATCAAATCCATCCTTGATTTCGATATCCTCCTCCTCTTCCAACTCTTTTAATGACTCATCTTCACCCTTGTCATAGTGGAACGGGATGTCTTTATTAAGAAGCCAGTAGTCATCCAAATCACTCTTGTCAACCTCATCTAGTGCCTTCAAGATAGCTTGAACTACAAGATTTACGACGTGAGCGAGGCAGCGTATGCGGTTATTTTCAGGATGAAAATGAATACTGTATCTTTCGGACAATAGAAGTCCAAGAGCATCGGCCATAGTGTCACAGGATGATGCATTATCCATTACAATAGCTATGAAGTAAAAATATCATTTGCGCCATCAGTTTGGTTGTTTGTATTTTGAAATGTGAAGACTTATCTTGTTGAGACCGCCTCGTTTTGATGTGGTTCTCACAAAAGCTTTTGCGGCATACTGTCCAACATGCTCGTTTGAGCCGAGGTGATGAAAATTAACCAATCGCTCTACTAGTCTCCAATCATCGTCAATCCAATGTGCAATGATCCCGGCAAAGCTAAAGATCATTTGACAATTGGTCCAGACATCATGCGAGAAGGCAATTTTTGAATTGACACCCTAAGAAAAACAATTGTATGAACAAGTATAGTAACACCAACGAGAGCTCGTAACTCACTGAAAGTTCCTTGATGACATTGGCTTCCATTGTCTTCGTAATCTCCTGAGCAATTTTATGAACAGTAGTATCAGTTGGAAGCCTGAATTGGACTCTGAGATACTCAAAGACCCTCCGGAGCCCTTGGCTTTCCCCAGTGGTCCAGGGAAGCTGATCCTCCAAAATCCAGGCCGTAAAGACTTCAAGGAATCCTTTTCTTGTCTTTACAAGTGCAGGATTGAGTTTTCCTTCCTCGATATATTCCTTCATCAAGCGCTCACTAGCAGCATTACTGCCAGCGCTCTGAGTCATCTTTTTTTTATTGTCCCCCATCTCAGTACTGTTACCGATAGTTTGTCCAATCTTGTCCTGATGATCGCGCTTTATGTGAGAGGTCAGATTTGCGATGGAAGGGCGTGGATGTTCTGCAGTAAATGATTCCGTGGTGTTACTTGCAGGAAGACTACGTTGACGAAATATGAGATCAGTGACTGAATCATGGAGTAAGGTCTATATACATACGTGGAGCAGTACTTGCACTTAAACAACCATCGTTTACCAACTTTTCCTGGCTCCGACACAAGTCTAGGCTCTCGAAAATGATCCAATGTGTTGCTATCAGGTCCTGGTTTCCGGCCACGATGCACCCCTGATAATTTGATGGATTGGAGTGCCGACTCGCCATCAGACTGGGACTCCTCGCTGATATCAAGGTCTAGATTATCACGACTGAGGCGTCCCTGAACTGTTTTTGACAACTAAAAAAACTTGAGGCCACCATTATACTATAATGTTGTTGTTCACGCACTGTCTTTGCCTTTTCAATGAAGAGATGTGGGCCATCGCTTCGCGTGGCAAGTACGAGGCCCGGTATTCTATTATTTCTAAATGGGGTAAGTACGTGGGAACCTCTGTGGTCAAGTTTAGTAAGGACGAGACCCTTACGGGCCTCGTAATAGCAGGTTTCGGAATCCTCTTGCCTCTACCATCCGCCTTACCCTTCCCTTTGTCCTTGACAGCTGCTTTCTCTTTTTCTTTTCCATCCAAAATCTCCACCTCAACTACATCCTCCGACTCTGAGCCATCACCCCCACTTAAATCATCCTCATCACTACTCAGAACCCTTTTCCTGTTCCCATGTAAACGTGACGGCCCTGCTTCATCTAATACAATCTCTTGATTGTTCTCGTCAAACCGAACTGAATGTGTCGACTCGACAGACAGTGATCGTGGTCTGGCTGGGGGCTTGTATGACTTGTCCCCTTCCTCATTATCAACTTCAATCTTGCAATGGAAACAAAGCTCATCATAGAGACGAGAAAGTTTCCCATACACAAGATCCAAAGGTATATCTGAGGAAGAGTCCAAAGAATCCGAGAATGCTTGAAGATATGTATTTACAAGATCCATACCTTGAGCACCATGTGTCAAATACTGGAGTCTCCCATCCTTTCAGGTGTCCTCAGCAAAAACACGGTCAAAAAATCGATTGAACCGAGCCCATTCCGTTTCTGCATCTGTGTCATGAAGACACTGCAATCTTCCCATCGGGCAAACCAAGTGGGACCGTATCAGGTAAAACATCCGAAAGAGCTTTGATGGATACTATGATGCGTATGATGTCGGTGCTTGATGGAATAGACAATTTGTGTGATTTCGAGTTTTTCCCCTTTCGGCCAAATCTTGTATTAGCTAGCTTGGGTCGAGAACGGGTTGTTTTCACTTTCTTGGGTGCCGGTTGACCTGCATCGGACTCTTCTGCCTCAGCGGTAATCTGCTGTGTGGGACTAGACAAACACCAAAACAAACACCACAAAGTGAGTCTGTATAGGTATACGATCTAGCAAGTTTGTAATGCGAGTTGAAAGGACAGAACCCTTCAAGGTCTTTGTAGCGATATAGGTAGTATGTAAGTTCAAAGTTTCGAGTGTGGGGATGTGGGGTTCAAATATAGGCAGTCAATGGGTCAATGGTTCAAGTTCAAGGCAACACAATATGGGTCAAACAAATGTCAAATAACAAGATCACAATGGCAAAGGTCAAATAACAACACAAGTCAACCAAAGGTCAAATAACACAATTTGTTCAATCAATATAGGGTGCTGAACCCGAAGGTAACAGACTTTGAATGCGATTTTAAGGTTTAGACGTTCTTGGAACTACAACTAGTATGGTCAAGCCGGATCCTTTATATCCGTAGAGAGACCAATATCACAGCTGCGCTTCCTCAGTACTAATCTGCCTTTTCAACGCCAATCCTGAACCCTATTTATACTACTGTAAATAAGAAACTATTAAACTTGAGAGTCCGACAAAATATAATAAAAGAAACTATTTAAATGTCCTTGTCCATGCGCTAGTACCAAAACTGGGTATAGTCCTACTCGATATAGTACTTGGTCCGTGTATAATACTACATTGTTTCAGAATATTCGCTCTCTACGTTGTAGCCGATCTTACTCGATCGCCAGCTGATGCTGTAATCCTAATCAAAAAGCACCCGATAAAATATCTGAACGGCTTTTTAATAAGTATGTGATAACCCTTTATAGGGCATAAAAACAGCACTACTTTTCAAAAAGTATGTGATGATAAATAATTATGAAATAAGTTTAAACTTGCCTTGGACCATGTTGTATTGGCTTAATAATACCATTGTGACCCCTCCTAAACTGGAATTGCCTGTTTGGAAGGTTTTGGAAAGGTTGCATCACCATCAGAGCTAGTTGGAGCCATTCTGTCCCTAACCCTAACCCTAACCCTAACCCTAACTCTAAATACTAGTTGCCGGGCAGTTCCGAATCCGGGGTGCGGGTTTTACTTAATCCTGGGTCAGGCCAGCCTGTATAAGAAGCCTGGGCACTATACTATCCATATTTGGACCATTTTCCCATACCTAGGATTTACCCCTGCTAAAAGTTATCACATACTTATTAAAAAGCCGTTCAGATATTTTATCGGGTGCTTTTTGAGAAGTACTACAGCACCTGGTGGCCTGTGGCTCCAGAGGCTGGACCGTCCAACGCTGGTGGTCAAGGTATGTTTCACTCTTATCTCTATACTTTATTCTATCGATTCTTTTCTCATTCATTTTGTCTTTACTAGATGATGACAATGATGAGGAGGAAGAGGACGACGAACGACCCACTCCTGAGCCTCCTGCTAAACGGTCTCGGGCCACTGGGTCTAAGAAGTCGACTCCTGCGTCAGGCAAGAAGAAGACTTCGAAGCCTAAGGACTCCCCGGAGCAGACGCCTTGTCGATAAAGTGCAGAGCACTACAACTGATATAGAAATGGGCTGTGTGGCTGAGTATAGTAGATATCAATATATCAACAATAAGATCACTCTAAAAATAAAGCAATCTCAAAGCCAATACACCAATGAATACTAAACTAATCCTCAATATGTAGTGTATGCGAGCGAGTCTGGGGTTCGGAGACAGAATCCTTTTGCAGCAAACACACAAAACAACAGTGAAACAAAGTTTTAATCAAGTCTGGAGTTGAATATTCTAGTCACGACTCAATATATCAACAGATATCTAAGTCTAGACAAATACACAAAAGTAAATGTGAAGTCTATACACTCAAGTGAATGTAAATGTGATTGATTCGGTTGTGGAAGTAAAGGTATCGAAGATGATAACCCCGCAATACAAGTCTGAATGGCTTTCGAGGCGAAACAGGGGCTTGTACTACTTGAAATATATCTGAATGGCTTTCGAGGCGAAACAAATATATAACCAATGAAGAAAACACTTAATAAAGTATCTCCCTGCAATATAATCTAATGGCTTTCGAGGCGAAAAGACTATATTACTTGCTGATCAGCGCGAATGGCTTTCGAGGCGAAACCACTGATTCAACCGACAGTTCAGAGTTAACCAATTTAACTTCTGAAAAGGCACAAAGTTATCACCAACAAAATTTATACTATTGAGCGGAGAAATGTGTATCTACAAATCTCGTACTCTTCCGGAGCCGACTTTCTGGTTAAACAAACTTTTAAACAACTAAGGTATGCTTTTATGATACTGGAGATCTCCTCCTGAATCAGCTGTCCTAAGTGCGAGCAAGAACCGTACTACAGTCACTGGAGTACTTAGTTGTATCTACTGTCCTTTTATATGTACAGAGTAAAATGAAAAATAAAGAAACTATTTTATCTAGGAGATCTACAGTCCTCCTACTATATATGGTATGTAGAAATAAGCTTTCGTAATTTACGTGCGTGTCACAGTCCGTATATAGAAACTTTGTTACTTATTTTGTCTTTTCTAAATTAATTCTTTTAAGTCTGTACTTGTTTCTTTAATCTAGATTTATTGTCGCTGCCTCCGTGTACTGGCCGACGAGTCATCTATATTGACAAGTCCTGACTCGAACTTTCTAATATCTGGACTCTCATTGGTTGAGAGTCATACTCTGTCAAATTCTGTCATACCGGAGCCCTAGGCGGGTCTGCGGATAAATTCGTAGTATGCGCCCATCGTTGTCATACCCTTAAATCTAGTCATAGCGAGTCACCGGTCTGTCGGACTCCTATATCTTTTATCCTGATTAAATCAAATAAGTGGAACTTGTTTCTAGAAACGTTGCTCCGCCTCTCTGGATCTGTTCTCTGTAAGGCACGCAATCGTCGCAACCGATCATCGCTCTAGATTCTAATTAGATTTAGACTTTAGACTTGACTTTAGTCTGGACTCGAAGATAATTTTAGTCTGGAGTTAATTCTATTCCCTTTGGATCAGGACATAATTATATTTATATTAGCCACAGTGGTGTCAGCCACTTCCCCTAGGTCTGGAGGACTTATTCTGTTTTACTTGGCAAGGTCCAAGCTGAAATGCTTAGCATAGACCCTCATAACTAGATAAATCAATTAATCTACCATAGTCATGTAGTCACTTCTATCATCTCTGGATACGATTTTCCTTGTGGAACAAGTCTGGACTTAATATGTATTGACTTAATACAATTATTCCTCTTGACTATCAGTCCGGGACTCACTATAGTCCTCTATTTCCCTTATTACTAATACTATAGACATTCAGGATTTAATAATAAATCGCGAAAAATCTACGGTATTGATTTTCTAGCGTATTATCTCCCCCACACTAAAATAAAGACCGTCCTCGGTCTGGAGGTAACCCTTATTTTAGTGTCCAAATCAACTCTAGAGTCAAATCAAGTCTAGAATCGATTTCTCGATTCCCTTCCTAAGTTTGAATTGCGATAAGGTTCTGATCTCGTCCGAACTTAATTCTCTTCACTCGTGAGGCTTCTTGTTACGTTTCACATTCTACATTCTTCATCAAGAATTTTCTAAGTCCCGTTAGGTCACGTGCTCTTCTGTTTAAATGATTCCTTAAAACAGGGACTCGACAAATTTCTTTCTAACTTTTTCCCCTTCGTGTATCACACCTTGTAGCACATCCCTTGTAGATTCTTTAGAATGTCCACCAACGAAAACACGCTTTCCCGCTTATTTGATGCGTCCGAACGCGTTCGACAGACGGTCCTCCCCTATTGGAATGTACTTGGGCGCGGTGAAATGTCCTGGGACGCCGTCTCAACGCTTTTAGAGCCGCTGAAGAACGATCTGACCCTCCTCTCCCTGTATGAAGTAGAAGATTATACCCCGACCCCTTCCATTCATATGATGACCATGTTAAACATCGTACTCCTGAATCTAACAAGACCTCCTAAAACCAGGCTCCCATCGTGGGCTATGCACCGTGAAGAACTCGATGAACTCAAGGCACAGGTCCTAGTACGTGTCTTTTATTCTCCATCTCCTTTATCTATAATACTTTTCTTGTCTGGATAGGAGGTGGCGGGCCCAAAAGCTTTCCGCTGGGACCTTCCCATTAATCGCGTTCCCTTTACAACGCCCTCCAAGCCAAAAACGGTATGTTACTGTCTTATTTCTAGCCTGATCTAATGTTTTACAGGTTGATTTTCCTTTGTTCATCGACGACGAGCCCGCGCCACAAGTGGTGCCACAACAAAAAGCTCCCACCCCTGGCCCCTCTCAAGCGCCAATTGCTCCTACCAAAACAACTTCGACTCCCGCAAACGACTCTAGGCTTAAGTCGGTCGATCGTCAGATCGCCGACAGGGCCAATCAACGTCCCAAAGCAAGACCGAACTACAAGGGTACGACTGCCAGACCCAGCAACCTGCCTGGGGAGCCTCCAGTTGAAATCTCTAGACCCTCAGTCGTTGTCCCCAAGCCTCCAACTGTTATTCTTCGCGATCCGACTCCGAAACCCGTCGAAAGCAAGTCTGGAGACGGTACTGATGCACCAGGCGAATCTCTAGCTCAGCGTAGACCTCCTCGCGCAGTTGCCGTGGTATGTTTCTTTTCTTATTCGATATTTATTCTAAATAAATTGATTCGATTTCTTCTTTTTAAAGAAGGCTAAGGAAGCTCTGGACGCACAGACCAAAAGCTCTCGAAAGGTATGTTACCAGAGTTGTTCCTCGGTCTGCTTTTACTCACTCTAAACTCGAATTTCAGCGTCAACGCGAAACTTCTCCTGAGGCCGACAATGAATACAAGGATGGCAACTCCGACGACAACTCGGCTGCTCCCGTCAAGAAGTCCCGTACATCCAAAGATGCGGGTCCTTCCAAGACCTCCGCGTCCAAAAATGCCGCTAGTGGAACTTCCAAAAAGACCACTTTCAACAAGGATTCTAAGAAGAAGACTGCCGTCAAGAAAGCCAAGACGCCTGCCCCAACCAAGATCGACAAAGGCAAACACAAAGCTGCGTCCGAAGCCCCTGAGTCTGAGGAAGAGGAGGACGATATGTCTCCTGCCCCCGAACCTGTTTATGATTTTCCTGGCAAGGTATGTCTATCTTCTGTCTCTACCAATATTCTTCTTAACTTACTCGATTCATAGGTCGTCGATAGCGAATTTCTCAAAGGTCGGATGGCGTTGGTCACAGGAGATCTCAAGAAGCTAGAGACTCCACCCAGCTTTCCTGGACTCGAGACTCTTCCGTATCTCACTCCTGCAGAATATATCGCCACCGATTCTCAACATGCTCGCGTAAGTCCTATCTTGAATCAAGTCTAGACTCACATCGAATAATGACTTAATCTTTTTGTCCTGAAAGCTCTTTCCTTCTCGACCAGGACGTGCCCCTAGTACCACTGAGAAGGACTATCCGGACGTTTTTATTGCCTCACACCGGCTTGGTGCCGGCTATTCTCTCAATGATCTTGTCAAGACAACCTGAAATATCGGTGCTGTCCGACAAGTTGTTGCCGATCACAAGTTGGTGATCTGTGCTGCTTGTGCAGCCGGAACCCATACCAAAACTTGTGTCCCTATGGGCGTCGGTCTCCCTTGTGTCGCTTGTCGCGGCTCTGGGATTCCGTGTTCTCTCAACTCTGAACTTGATCGTCTTGAGGTCAGTAGCCGGACTGGGTACGAAATCTTTGCTCAGTGCTCCCCCGGTACGCCTACTTCCTTAATCGTATTCTTATCTATTCTAAATGCTATTCTAGCCATTGCCAACCAGCTTCGATGAGTCAATGCCTCCGCCTGTAGTTTTATTACCACTTCTGGCCTTCTCGATACCCAGAAATTCAACCTTGGGTCCGAGATTGCTATACTTCGGCAGCAACTCGCTAATCCGGCTCGAGTGTTCCATCAGTTGAAGGCTTCCGATTCTAACTTCAAGTTGACTCCTCAACTGATCGCGGATGTTTGCCAATTGGCCGGATGGACTTCTTCTTATAGCATCGAAGCCATCGAAACCTTCTTGTCTCAACCAGCTCCTCCCGAAGACGCCTACTATCACCCTGCTTTTGCTTCTCCCAGCGAGATAGCACCAGCTCCCAGCTACGGTCTAGGTGATCTTTTCTTCCCAGTTGGCAATAAACCTAGCCGGATCGATGTCTCTCCCTGGGGCCCCTTCGTGGACGCTCGAAACTCGATGAGAGAGGAGTTTACGGCCGATCAAGCAAATGGTTGAGCTCCCTCTGTGATTACGATCCCCGAAAGCGCTCGTAAGTATCTTTTCTTCTTGAACTTTATTGATATCTGACTGCTTTTTATTTCAGTCGCAGTCAATGATGCTCCGTATCCAACTCCAGTTCATCCTGCATCTGTAAGTCCCTTTTTCTCTAGACTTATAGTATCCTTTATTTTACTCTTGACTAAACTTTTAATCTAGACTCGCGATTCTCCGGTTCGTAATGCTGTAACTGCTTCGATCCCAGATACTGCGGCGACTTCGTCTACCATAGTCTCCTTTCTGACGACCGAGGAGCACCAGTCTCGAGACGAGTCTTTCGACGAGGCCTCTTCAAGAGACGAGGACGCTACCAAAGCCTTCAACCAGTCCATGATGTGGGAAACTCCTGAGGCATTCCTCCAACCGTGAGTCCATTCTATCTATATTCATCTTGAATCCTTTCTTATTTACTTTATTACAGACCAGTTCCACGTTCATCTCCTCCAATCGCAACCCTTCCTGAAGAAAAGGACGAGGACGACCGTGGCAACAATGATGAAGAGGACAGTCCCGACGAAAAAGACGTCGAGGAAGATTTGATGGATCAAATTGAATCTTTGCCTATCCGACAATCGAGGACTCGCTGATTTGGTCTGGTTGGGAGCTTTCTTGGGAAATCCGGCGATGTATTTGGACTTTCTGCACGGCCTATGGCCATTTATATTTTTGTTGTATCACCGTCCCCCTCACTCGCGCGAACTATATGTATCCTTACACATGTGTGTATCCCTGCAGCATAGCTTAACTTTACTTATTACAGGAGTTACTATGTCTGCTTTTATTTTTGTATTGAAATCTATCTGTGCCAGCCTACGTGGCTGATGACTTGTGTTATCTTTTGTGTGACCTAAGTTGAGTCTGGAGTGAATTTTCAATTAAACTTTCTTGTCCAGACTTGTTTTGATCACCTTTCAAGTTACTCCAGACTTGTCTTTCCTGACTTGGAACCAGTAGTCTGGTCTCGATTTCTAGATCTACGATGAGTCTTGACTGACCAAATCGGTGAAACTTGTTAATATCTGTTCTCAGGTTTCTCCTGGTTATTACGAAGTAGCGCCAATAAGCGACGTACGACCTATTTCCTTATTCGATAGATCCGCGGATTACATCAAAATGTACTTAGAAAAATCGAAAATTTCACGGAAACTTCGCAGCCGTCTAGCATGCGTAGGTACTCCTTCTCCCCATTCGAAAATAAAACAACTGTCCTCAGTTGTCTCCCCCAGATCTACAATTTCTTCAACGATTTATTCGTAGATTTATTCTTGTATAAAATATATTCATTTTATTCTATACTTGCAGTATAAAAGGTGAGTGTTTTTACTCGTGTTTCGATAGGTCTTCTACCGAATTCACTTCCCAAACTGCGTTCTAAAAACTTTCTAACTCTTTTCCTTACTGCTCTTCTTGCTCTACACCTTGCTATCGATGTCGAGTTCAACAACCGCGACAACGATCGACGCCTTCGTCAAGAAGCTTACAGGCGACGTTGCCGATCTCGGCGAGTATCTCGACAAAAACAAGTCCCCCGCTGTCGTTTCTGCGGCTCTAAAAGCTGTCAGCGACACACTGGTAAGGAAATTCTGTTCTGTTAAATTTTCTCTACATCGAAATTAACCTTTTGACAGGCTTCGACTGATTCCGCTTCTTTCGGAATCCTCTCTGCAGACATAACCCTATAGCACGAAATCGTAACCGGTTTGTGTCTCTAGTACAGTCTGTTTACTACGAGTTTCAACTAAATTTATTTTCTTATGTTCATGCATTCATGCTCTCTCTAATACTTGTATGATAATTCTTGATATTGAAGCGAGGACCTTGCAATCAAGTTCAGGCCTTATGAAGATAGCTTTTCTTAGACCTATCTTTTTACATAGGAGCGATGGCTCCTGGTAATTATCATTATTCTTCCTGATTTCCTCCAAGCATATATCAACGGCTTTACCTGCCGAGACATAATTTTCTCTTTCATCCGCGCAAGTCCCAAATGGGGTAGTGCGAGCTATGTGTGGATATGTCGACGGCCTATTATAAGTACTAGAGTATCTAAACTCAGGATCTGTTGATCTTTCTACTATCTTAGCAGTCTTCTGCTTCTTTGCCTACTTGAATTCCTATTACTTCCTTTACTTAATTCAGGCCTGTTCTTAAAGCTGAGACCTGTTCTACTAATACGGAAACCTTTATACGGCTCTCCAGTACGCCTGAAGCTTCTTCTAAGAAGACTACTTCTTTGACTTATCCTTAGGTAGTCTTTCCAGAGATACTAGCTTTCTCATTAGACATGTATTATTAACCATTTCTAAAAGCTGTTCAAAATTCAGACCTGTGCTAAAGACCATTGAGTCCTCAACAATCTCTACTTTTTGCGCGCATATAAAGATGATCATGTCCAGAGCTCTGTAGTATCTCTCTATCTATTTTCTATTTTCTGAAACGCCCCGGGTATCCGATCGAGACAACTTGTCGATCAGCCGGTGTCTCCATGTAGTTCCTGCTTATTAATTTGATCAGGAGCCACATGTATATCGGTATTGTTCCCTACCTTGTCTCGATGCCTTCCGTCCTTGGGCCAAAGATAACCCTGAGGTGCAGGTGCAGCGGGAGGCGCAGGTG
The DNA here is from genome assembly GCA_004369135.1 of Dendrothele bispora CBS 962.96. NCBI lineage: Eukaryota > Fungi > Basidiomycota > Agaricomycetes > Agaricales > Dendrothele > Dendrothele bispora. The sequence goes on along the minus strand of ML179195.1, from coordinate 148,819 downwards.
CACGTATAGGCGCAGCTGGTGCGGGCAGAGCTAAAGGCTGGAGAGGTCTTCCTGAACTTCTGAACTCAGGAATCGAACTACGACCAGAACATTAGGGCTTAGCGAAAACCCGGCGCTTCTCACTGACGAGCCAGAGATACTCGTTCATTAAACGCTAGCGGAACTCTCTTAGCCTAACGAATGCTCTCTCGAGCCTCTTGCCTTCGTACCGGTGAAGCAGCTGCTATGCCGCGCGCTCAAGTGGAACTCTTGCAAGCCATAGCTGATATAACTTTTCTTCGCGTTCAGTCTTGATTTAGTTAATTGCATTATTCATATCTAAATGGCCATCACCCTAGGCTTTACAGGTTCTGGAGCCAGAACCATGCAAACTGTCCACCAGGGAATAAAAATCTTCGTCGCCGTCGGAAAAACTCTTAGAGCAATCGTGCTCTTATCCGAGCTCTAACCCATAGGTAGGGCCCTTGGAGTCTTATGCCTTACGAGTGTCACGACCGTGCTCAGACCTGAACTCTTCCTCTTCCTGATAGGAAGTAAAACTGTAGTCTCAGCTAGAGCTACAGCTGAAAACCGGTCTGAACAAAAACCGAAACAGGTCTCAACGGCGGCGGATATCTTAACTAAATCATTTAAGTTTATAATTAACTACCTTTTATCTTTCTGGATGCCTAAAACAAAACCTCTAGGAGGCTCTATAAACCTCCCCGTGAGGAAGCTTCCCAGTACCCAGATTTATTTTTCATCTTTTAACTCTTACCTGAGTTATCTTTTAATTTCTTCCTTTTCACATGTATGGCTTCTCGTTACCACTTCCTCCTCAACAGCCATTGTTAAGCTGTAGTAGCGGAGGCAGCAGTCGGCGAACAAACCGAAAAGTGAAAAGATTTATCTTTTAGTCTACCCTTAAACTGAGACCTAAACTTTTAGTTCATATCTGAATGAAACACAACCCGCGCTGCACACCGGGCTCGGAAAAAGTATCGTTTCTTCCACAGCGCACGTGGAAAATCCCACAATGTCACCCGTTAGGGAAGTTCAAAACTTCGAAACAACTCCTCGTGCTAGCGGAGCAGCCGTTCAGGCATACGCCAAAGCAGT
>ML179195.1:0-121922 GCA_004369135.1 Dendrothele bispora CBS 962.96 | reverse complement strand
GTCCTTCTATTACATATATACTTTGTAGCTTCGTAGATAGTTTCCTAGTCTGTCCACTTTGTCCCTCCAGTCCATACTGCTCAGCCTGTCTCAGTACTATGTTGATGTAGGCCCATTGTGGCTCTCTCACTCTCTATGCTATTGTTCTTGCTTCGTCTTCTGCTCCTGTGTGGTGGCCTGAGAGGCTCCCTAGTCCTTAGCTGAGCTGTTCCTGACACTTGGACAGACTGATCTTACTCTCACTCCACCACTGTTACCCAGGCCTTTGTTCTTTCTTGTCACTCTCTTGTCCCTCAGCTGCAATCACCAGTCTTTTCAGCATGCTGGTGTCCTTTGTGCATTTGATCACCTTGTCCCTTGGAGCTTTGGAGGAGTCCCCTGGAGGTCTTTGAAGATGGTTGCTGTATAGTTTGCAGCTTTGGTCTACAGGTGCATCACCCTTTGTTTTAACCAGATAACCTAGTCAAAGTCACCTCTTCACCAGTTACTGCTCTTGCAGCCCTTGTCTTCACCTCTCACACCCAGACTACTCCTTCAACCATGCACAGATACAGCTACAGAGTGCTCACCCCTTGTCCTATTCTCTGCCCCTGTTCACCCTTGGCTTTTATTCACCTGGACCCTTGGCACATTATACTCCATTCCCCAGATTCTCCTCTCACCTTGACCTTGACCCACAGTACCACCTTTCAGTAGGAAGACCCAGACCTTGACAATCTGCTGTTTGCAGTTGTAACCCAGAACCACCTTTAAGTAGGAAGAACCCTTGACCCCCCTTGCTATCTTGTGCCCCAAGTACTCCCCAGTAATGTCTATTTGCTACCTTTTATTCTTTTCTTTACCCTTTTGTTCTCACTTCCAACCATTCACTTGTCTATTTCCCTATTTCCTGTTCCTTGTTCACCCTGCCTTTGTGTACCTTGTACTTTTCCTGTGCTCCGGTGCAAGCACAGCCTAAAGAGGGGGTATTGTCATGAACTTGCCTCTGTACCTTGTTCTATTTACCATCAGTTCCATTACCTTGGTTCCAGATCATTAGCTTCCATACTACTGATGTATCATTGTCTGATTGATATCTGTTGTCGTGCATCTTGACATCTCTTAGATACCTGATTATCATTCTATGGCTGTTTCTGTCATGAACTGCCTCTGTACCTTGTTCTATTTACCATCAGTTCCATTGCCTTGGTTCCAGATCATTAGCTTCCCATACTACTGATGTATCATTCTCTGATTGATCACTGTTGTCGTGCATCTTGACATCTCTTAGTTACATGATTATCATTCTATGGCTGTTCCATCATTGCTTCCTGATCTACCTTTGTCCTTCCTTTAGATATATACTTCATAGCTTCGTAGATAGTTCCCTAGTCTGTCCACTTTGTCCCCTCAGTCCATACTGCTCAGCCTTGCCTCAGTACTATGTTGATATAGGCCCATTGTGGCTCTCTCACTCTCTATGCTATTGTTCTTGCTTCGTCTTCTGCTCCTGTGTGGTGGCCTGAGAGGCTCCCTAGTCCTTAGCTGAGCTGTTCCTGACAGTTTCCATCATTGTCTTCTGATCTACCATTGTCCTTCTATTACATATATACTTTGTAGCTTCATAGATAGTTCCCTAGTCTGTCCACCTTTGTCCCGTCCAGTCCATACTGCTCAGCCTGTCTCAGTACTATGTTGATGTAGGCCCATTGTGGCTCTCTCACTCTCTATGCTATTGTTCTTGCTTCGTCTTCTGCTCCTGTGTGGTGGCCTGAGAGGCTCCCTAGTCCTTAGCTGAGCTGTTCCTGACAGAATCACTCTTTATTATCTCCACCAACCTATCCACATTACTCGCCCTCGGCTTGTCCTGTTTCTCAACTTTATCTTCCGATATTGGAAGTTATTCCTTATTAACAGGTTTCACCAACGCAAATGGTCTAGCAGCTGGTTTCGATATTGGTACATTTGATATCGGTGATTTCACTTCCGATATCGGTACTGCTGGTCAAGTTTCTGACCCCTCATTATTCCTTTTCATTATTTGTTTTTGCTTTTCCGAATTTTCTCGTTCTCTAACCTTTCCAGGGGGTACGTAGACGTTAGGACTATTTGGTTTTCTGGTTTTTATTTCAACTCCATCGAACTTCTTTCGAGACTTTTGTTCCTCATGGACTGCTCCTCCGCTTGAAACAAACTGAGAGGAAGTCTCAGCAGCACCAATCATTGGAACGCCTAGTTTTCCGACTCTTCATGGTCGTACAACCTTCTATCTTTCTCTATAGTGACTACTCGATCGTCAATGGCATCAACTTTATTTACCATATAAGACCATCTATCGGCATCAACCGTCACCATGTTCGATATCGCTACTGTGGACGATCTTGGTTCATCCATAAAGTAGGCTTGTTCATTCTCCCAATCGGTAGCAAACATCATAGTACTGGGAGTTTTCTTATCCCAGCCCTTTTCTCTTATGATGCGCTCGATCTTAGTCTGTCTAGACTCGTTCGAATCTTCATATGGTACTGGACTACCACCTTTGAGAGTAAACTTATTATCTTTGTTCTTTATCAAGATCTTCTTCTCGATAAATTCATTCTGAATAGGGCAATCCCTTACTCCATGTTCAGTAGATTGGCACATGTAACAATGGAAACCTTTCTGACCTCCGTTGTCCCTGTTAGGTACATACAACGCTTGTGGTCCTCTAGTTGCTTCCTTCATTTGGTCCATCTCATGCTGCAATTTCCTAAGATATGCGCTATGAGAGTCTACATCACTCGTAAGTTTCTGCCACTGTTCATCCGATCTAGGTGATTCAACTTTAACCTGGACTTGCGGTCTTTGGGAAGCTTGAGAAGTCGTCCCTCTAGTCACAATCTGTCTTGGAACTACCGATATCGGTACTTCCACATCAGGTGCATCTTCACCGTAGAATCCATAGATTACCGATATATGATTCTGGCACGCTTCCGAGGCAGCCGTGATCACATCTTCAAGATCCCAAGGATCTTCCTTACGCCTCAACGGATCAGTCTTAGGCAAGAGGAGAGTTATGGCATTGTGATAGTCCTTTTCCAAGGCTCGAAGGAACAATCTCACCGCCTCAGCATTCGATATAACTGCTGGTGGCAAGACTAACTTCGCATGTTCAACCTTGAACTCTCGGATGTATTTGAGCAAACGCTCATACTGTCCAATAGGGATAATTTGATGTTGATTGACGATCTCTCGCAATCTAGCCATACTTCCTTTTCCTCTATCAACCGATTCAGGATAGGCCTTCTGAAGTTCTTCTTTGAACTTGTCATAATCTTTCCCACATTCTTTAGCTAACCCTTTGTGCAATTGACGAGTATGGTACTCCATGTAGGTAATGGCTAATGCGATCTTGGCATCTCCATCAACGATATAGGCATATTGGAATACTTCTTCCAATTCGTCCAAAAACTTCATCAATTGGCTTGGGTTGCTACTATCGAAAGTAGGGGGTACTTTGAACTTTTTCGGCAGCTTATCACTTCGAAGCTGCTTGAGTGCTTCACTCGATATATTATAGTCAGGAATCAAGCTATAGGGCTGATTCCCTCCTTGAGCACTTTGTGCAGACGCCGCCGGAGCAGCTTGTGCAGGTGGTGCATCATTTGTTTCAGACATCTCTAATGATATTGGTGGTAAATAAGATGATGATTGAAGTGGTTGACCTGGATAGGTAACTTTCAAACCGTTATACAAGTTGTAGAGATGTTTAAGCTTCAAGAGAGTCCCTTGTGGGTCTTTAGAAAGCTTCTCGTCGTTTCTTGTATTGCGTATAAAAGATTGGTCGGCCTTTGCTACGGCTGCGATTTGTTGTGCAAGTGTTTTATCTGTGTAGTGAGATACGAACTTTTGATAGATTCGTACTTGTCTCGCTAACAAATCTGGATCACTAGCTTCAATCGATGTTGTCCCTTCAGAAGTATGACTTCGTCTAGGAGGAATTTTGCCTTGTTAAGTCGTTTGATATAAGTTATAACTATCAATATTGATAGTCAAAAAAATGAAGCAAATGTTAATTTGCTACAAAAGAACCCCCTCGCGGTGGGCTCCAATATAATCTGCTGTGTGGGACTAGACAAACACCAAAAACAAACACCACAAAGTGAGTCTGTATAGGTATACGATCTAGCAAGTTTGTAATGCGAGTTGAAAGGACAGAACCCTTCAAGGTCTTTGTAGCGATATAGGTAGTGTAAGTTCAAAGTTTCGAGTGTGGGGATGTGGGGTTCAAATATAGGCAGTCAATGGGTCAATGGTTCAAGTTCAAGGCAACACAATATGGGTCAAACAAATGTCAAATAACAAGATCACAATGGCAAAGGTCAAATAACAACACAAGTCAATCAAAGGTCAAATAACACAATTTGTTCAATCAATATAGGGTGCTGAACCCGAAGGTAACAGACTTTGAATGCGATTTTAAGGTTTAGACGTTCTTGGAACTACAACTAGTATGGTCAAGCCGGATCCTTTATATCCGTAGAGAGACCAATATCACAGCTGCGCGTCCTCAGTACTAATCACCAGGCCGGAGCCTTTAAATAACAGCCGTAATACATCTAGGGAAATATAAAGTAATATTAAAAAAAATATGGCTGAAAAAGTCTTTGTTAAACAAAGAAAAATGCCACCGAAAATTTTTGGGTAAATATATTAATTTTCCGTGGGAGATTTGCGGCATTTGGATGCCGTAATACTTGCCGAGAATAGTAGAGTAATACATAAAAAAACGCGGCCGGAAATTGATTGTCAAACAAAGAAAAAATCCGGTGGCACAAGCCGGAGTTTTTCACCGGCAATTTTCTTTGTTTCCCGGCGGAAAAACTAATCGCGCGATGATTCTCCCTTGTTGCGATCATCGCGCGATTAGTTTTTCAGCCGGGAAACAATAAAAATTGCCGGTGAAAAACTCCGGCTTGTGCCACCGGATTTTTTCTTTGTTTGACAATCAATTTCCGGCCGCGTTTTTTTATGTATTACTCTACTATTCTCGGCAAGTATTACGGCATCCAAATGCCGCAAATCTCCCACGGAAAATTAATATATTTACCCAAAAATTTCCGGTGGCATTTTTCTTTAACAAAGACTTTTTCAGCCACATTTTTTTTAATATTACTTTATATTTCCCTAGGTGTATTACGGCTGTCATTTAAAGGGTCCGGCCTGGTGAATCTGCCTTTTCTACGCCAATCCTGAACCCTATTTATACTACTGTAAATAAGAAACTATTAAACTTGAGAGTCCGACAAAATATAATAAAAGAAACTATTTAAATGTCCTTGTCCATGCGCTAGTACCAAAACTGGGTATAGTCCTACTCGATATAGTACTTGGTCCGTGTATAATACTACATTGTTTCAGAATATTCGCTCCTCTACGTTGTAGCCGATCTTACTCGATCGCAACCGTTCAACCGTTCCTTCACATTTGATTCCTTTGGGTCACGATATCGGAACTTGTGGTCGCCCGTTCTACAGCTTTGCGTCTGAGTTATGATATTCTCGATCCCCGCAGTGTATCAGTAAGACGTCAATCCATTCTAGACAATATTTACAGCTTTTACCCCTCGATCAAGCGTTGCTCCGTTGTACTTTATGTCGTCAATCATTGCTAGTGGATGTTTTACATGGGTAGGCGGTTATTATACACTTCCTCGCTCGGTCCTTGTAGATTTCTATCGATCACATTTGCGTAGTTACTCGCTAGCTCAGCCGTAGTCTGTGATCAGTAAGTAGATCGTTATGTGGCGCGCTTTGTGGTAACTCATCAAGCCGAAGGTCGATTCCCGTTCGTAACATTTCCCTTCCCTTAGGATCATGACAATATATACCAGTGTTGGCTTTAAGGCCTTAATTAACCCCAGCCATTTAAGTCTTAAGGTATAATTTGGGCTCTTAATTAAGGGTAATTTAAGACTATTTTAAGTCTTAAAAATAAAAAAATTCAGCCGCTGTCAATGGTCATATCCATCACCAGAACCTTCCAATTTCTACGTCATCTGGTGTTCTCCCCTTTTTTCTCAAGTCAATGACTCTTAAGAAGCTGTTCTTTACTTGGTGCCTCCTCCATGCCTGCCAAGACTGGTGTCATGACCAAAAAGTAATTCTAATGATTGGTATTCTTGCCAGAAATATTCCAGATTGGTCCTTTGTTGCATAATTTCCTGACACTACACACTGACCGCAAAAAAAAAACATTGACTCAGTATATACTAGTACAGACTTGAAAGAATTACTTTAGAAAGACGAAATAAGTAACAAAGTTTCTATATACGGACTTTGACACGCACTTAAATTACGAAACTTATTTCTACATACCATATATAGTAGGAGGACTGTAGATCTCCTAGATAAAATAGTTTCTTTATTTTTCATTTTACTCTGTACATATAAAAGTGACAGTAGATACAACTAGGTACTCCAGTGACTGTAGTACGGTTCTTGCTCGCACTTAGGACAGCTGATTCAGGAGGAGACTCCAGTATCATATAAAAGCATACCATTGTTGTTTTAAAGTTTGTTTAACCATAAAGTCGGCTCCAGAAGAGTACGAGATTTTGTAGCTACTCAATTTCTCCGCTCAATAGTATAAATTTCGTTGGTGATTACTTTGTGCCTTTTCAGAAGTTAAATTGGTTAACTCTGAACTGTCGGTTGAATCAGTGGTTTCGCCTCGAAAGCCATTCGCACTGGTCAGCAAGTAATATAGTCTTTTCGCCTCGAAAGCCATTAGATTATATTGCGGGAAGATACTTTATTAAGTGTTTTCTTCATTGGTTATATATTTGTTTCGCCTCGAAAGCCATTCAGATATATTTCAAGTAGTACAAGTCCCTGTTTCGCCTCGAAAGCCATTCAGACTTGTATTGCGGGGTTATCATCTTCGATACCTTTTACTTCCACAACCGAATCAACTTCATTTAGATTCACTTGAGTGTATAGACCTCACATTTACTTATGTGTATTTGTCTAGACTTAGATATCTGTTGATATATTGAGTCGTGACTAGAATATTCAACTCCAGACTAGATTAAAACTTTGCTTCACTGTTGTTTTGTGTGTTTGCTGCAAAAGGATTCTGTCTCCGAACCCCAGACTCGCTTGCATACACTACATATTGAGGATTAGTTTAGTATTCATTGGTGTATTGGCTTTGAGATTGCTTTATTTTAGAGTGATCTTATTGTTGATATATTGATATCTACTATACTCAGCCACACAGCCCATATCTATATCAGTTGTAGTGCACTGCGCTTTATCGGAAGGACTCGCTCAACTTCTGCAACCATAATTCCACCAGCTGCATTTTGGTATACAGTCCGTTGGGAAGTAGTTGCCAGTATCCAGCGAAAATCCTTTTCATATTTCCGTTGGTATCTTCATCTTTGACTGAGATACCCACATACTTCTCCAAGGCTCGAACCATCTCAGACATGGTAATCCTTTCTTCATCCGTGGTATTTGGATAGGACTCCATGATGGCAGCCTTTACTTGGGCATATGGACTCTTCAAATAGTGATCTCCGAACTTAAATTTTGCCAGACCTCTCCAGGTCAGCTCAACTTCTTCATCCGGATAATCCAACAAGGCGTACTTGTTCTTCTTTTCATCATTGGTAACAGCGCACTTCTCAAACCAGGCTTCTAGTTTGCGCCAGTATTCTCTTAGCTTCTTGGGGGAGGCCGCCACTTCCACGTCATTTCTTCGGGCCTCTTTCCCATGGAAACTGGGCATAGTCTTAGATTCGGCCATTTTGGGTGTAGGTTGTAAAAACGATGATAAGGATGATAGGGTTCAGGTAGATAAAGTTTCCGAGGGAAAGTCTTCAGTCGGACAATGAGATGATTGTTCAGGAAGGGGAGGATAAGGTACTCTTAAACTGCTGTATAGTTTGTGTAGGTGTTTTAGTTTCAAAAGATTTCCTTCGGGATCTTGGGAAAGCTTGGTATCACGACGGGTATTGTTGATAAATGAGGTATCAGCTCGTGTGATAGCAGCAATCTGGTCAGAAACCGATTCTTCTTTGAAATGACCAAGGAAACGCCGGTAGAGTCTTATCTGCCTTGCCAACAAATCTGGGTCAGCCGCTCCGACTGTGAGGAGGTTTTCTGACGGTGTACTTCGTCTGGATGCAATTGTGAACTTTTGTTTTCTAGTCTGTCCTGGGACAGTAAAGGTTTTCTTTTTGGACAGAACTTTCCGTTGGAAACGTTTTAGGATCTGGATTTTTCACCCCTCGCGGTGGGCTCCAAATGAGAGACTTGCTATGCAATTGAAGCAGAACAAAAGAAAAAGGTTTATGAATATAAACCTCAAACTCTACTCTCCTCTAAACCTCAATAACACAGTGGTCAGGTGAGTTCAGAGTGACGAAGTATAAGAATACTTCTTCAAATTCAAGATGGGGAACGTTCTGCTGGAAGGTAAGGTTTCATTGGAAGACCGAGTTACCGGGGGAAGACAGTAGATAGTTCTTTTGGGTAGTAGTGTTTAATGACAATAGTCAGATAGGGTTTGAGTTTGGAAAGGACAAAGACTTTGACACGGAAACTAGGTCTGGACACTGGATAACTTCTTGACTGGTTACTAGGACTTGATCTCAACTTAGTTCACTTGGGTCTATATGCTTTCAAAACTCTTTATATTCTCTTGGTACCAACTCTTGTCTGTTGGGTAGGGAAAACCCTGAGCTATCTAAGAAACTAGACAGGTAATGTCCAGCGGGGAAGAAGCTGAGGTCTACTACAATAATCTACGGTTTATATAACCTAGAAAATATTAGATAAGATGGTACTATATAGTTACAAGCCACATGAAATACTGTACCATTTCATTCGATTCGCCACCTCATCATGACCGTGACCAGCAAAACGAAAATTTTTTTCACCAAAACCAGAGTGTGAGCCGTGACAGAGCGAAAATTTTGACAAAATTCGCGAAATTTTACCTTTTTTGGAAGTTTTTCGTGACAACATTGGTCCGGAAAATTTGCCCTGGGCTACCGTGACTGCGAACAGGCCCGAAAATTCGCAAATTTCTGGAGGCGCGTGATGCGTGACAAGCGAATCGAATGAAATGGTACAGTAGCTCCGGAGGATGGGTACCATAGATAACCATTCCACTGGAGGTGCGTCGAAATCAGGTGCAGTCGGAAATATGGCGTCCGTCGGAATTAAATCACTTGATCGGTAGGATAGGTAGGTAGTACCTCTGGTGAATGGAGTATACAGGGGAGCTGTTAGTACAGCGTTCCGCCGGTACAGAGTCTTCCTTCGGACAGATGCTTCCCAGAGGTATATTCTCATAAGGTTATGACCCTCGGAAGTGAGGATCGAAGGAAATATCACTAAAATTACTGGCAGAATATTGCCAGGCGTATCAACAGACCTCCCAAACCTCCTCTTTCAAACCATTCCTGGTCTCATCAGCTCGTGATTGCCACTCCTCCGGAACAGTGTTACCGGGGTCATCAAAACATCCATCTAACCAAGCTTCGCCCACAATGACATGGATTCCCTCCACCAGATGCCGCAATACTTTAGCAAAACATACCGTATATTGTTGCCACGGCTTTTGCAAAAGTAGTGGGGAAGGCGAAAGCACCCAAACTAGATATTTAGAGTTAGGGATAGAGTTAGGGATAGGTTAGGGATAGTTAGGGATAGTGTTAGGGGTTAGGATTAGGGTTAGGGAAGCTTATTTATGAAAAAAGAGGCTTTTGGATGTAGCTTATGTAATTGTTTGTTTATGTTTAGAAATGGCTCAAACTAGCTCTGAATCCTGATGACAAATTTACCCTTACAACACCTGCAAAACAGGCAAATTCAGTTCCCAATGGTCAAAGCACCCTAAATTAGGTAAAAAGACATCATTCTACCTTCAGAAACTTAATATTTTTCTTCTAGAATCTGGTCAACTTTTGCAAAAGTTGCCAGTTTTATTGCTGACAAATCCTGACAAATTTGCAAAGCTTATACCTTCTCCACTACTTTTGCAAAAGCCGTGGTGACAATATACGGTATGTTTTGCTAAAGTATTACAGCATCAGCTGTTCCCTCACAATTTTCCGGTCCATACAATTCCAAGAATCGTGGAATGGCCTTGGTGAGTGCTTCAGAATCCTAGAGGAAACAACTTCAGTTTAAGTTTGAATGAAATAGGAAGAAACATACTCAGAGTCTACACATGTTACCCTTGCTGCCTGCACAATGGGCCAAGGCCGAACTTTGTTTTTGTGGGTCTATTTGTCATTTATAGTTCTCAGTCAAGGTCTCAAAATATTTCTTGACACTAGGATGGATATTGTTTGCTTCTTGCACTTTCTACTCATAAACAATCAACAAATAAATCATTCCGGAGCATCAGCAATGGCGTACCATGGACTCATCTGCCTTAATATGGTTGACGACCATTGTGGTGATGTCGTCAATGAAGTCCAAATTGACTTGCTCACATGCATCTTTTGTCCAGTCCGGATTATGCAACTTATGATTGCCTTCGGTGCGTGGCTCTTCATTTGACCCAAGAGGATCAGGTAAAATTGCAGTAACTCCATGTCGATATTTCAGACCCAGTGCGCCATGAGCTTTGTTATGAATAAGACCCTGTTGGTGCATACAGTGTAAGTCTGTCTATTAATATTATGAAAGGAACGATCTCACCTCAAGCACCCTGTCTCTAGGTTTCCTCACTCCTCCGGCTTTTCCAGTCTTGTTGGTTGTGACAGGTTGTCCCTGCACTTCTTGAATCTGAAGCTTGAGTGTATCGATCTCCTTTTGGGTGCCTTCAGCAGCCTTTTTCGCTATCTCAAGTTCAGAGCACTGCTTCTCGGTAGTTTCTCTGAGCTCCTTTTGCTCCTTCTGCAACGTGAAGATATCTGTCTGCAACGCAGCAATGAGGCCATTGGGAAATTTGGGATTAGGACTGGATGAAATTGACCTCAAGGGTGTCGAAGATGAAAAATCCTGGTTTGTGCCTTCACTGAATGGTGACTAGGTCGCTACACAGTGAGTTGATTTATTACTATACATATACTTGTTAGTGATTGCACCTGTCCACCAGCACTTCTACCCATTGGATTATATCCAACCATATGCATGTCACTTGGAAAAGAATTCACGTTGTTAATGTTTTCACCAGGAAAACCCAGGAAGCCTTGCATGTTCTTGGTGTACTATAGGTAAGCAATTATTAATATATCTCTCAGGCCGAACATGCTGAGAACTTACTGGCATCATCCCTAGTGCATTAATGTTTCCCAGATTGTTGTCACCAGCACTGTTCAAGATTCAACTTCAAATTGAGGCCTCCCCATTGTTAAAACATATTGCTTGCTGAGGGATTGTTCATGGGTATGTGCTGGCCATACATAGTGTAAAAATTGTGACATTTTTCTTATCTTATGCATTTCTTTTTAGTGTTTTTGGATTTGCTTCCATGGAGAGTTCCAGTATACTGTACAGTTCTAGTGCTCATGCCTCACATTGGTATTTTGGAACTCCCAAATGTTGGACTCATTGCCTGTTTGGTAGTGTAGGCCTGGCAATAAATAGTCTATTTGTCACAGATTTTCTAGTCTTACCCCTATTCTTTGTAAAGACCTTCACGAGTCCGGGTCAGGTCAAACCCGTGACCTGTAGACAGGTACCTGTGATCAAAAAGTGCTGACCCGTGACCTGCTGAAGATCCATGGGAAACGGGTACCTGACCCATGGGTCAAAAACCCGCGAGTCTGCAGGTACCCATGGGTCAAGTTATGCAAAACTTTAAAAAATAATAAAACATTACATTGTCCCTATGTATTAAGTACTTGGAAGTAAATATAAGTATACATATAAGTTGAAAGTCATAAAACATTGTAAATGAATACAGGGACTTTGTAAATGATAAAAATTACTACATATAAGCAATCTATAATGTTCAATTTGGCTCTGTATGAATTTTCGGATTTTTTGACCGTGCCATTGATGAGAACGGACAGTCGAAACATTGTGCAGACACTGAAATTTAAAGTCACATGACTTTCTAAGCATTGGCTCACCAATGTTGCAACCACTCATTCTCAACAACAGCTTGGTCAAAAAATCTAAAATTTTGTAGGAAGGTTGATTCACTACTCTAGTTTACATAAATATATTAATTCAGCTACATGGTCTATTCAGAAAATAGAAAAACTTTTTTATTTGCTTCTGGCACATATTCTCATCTCCACCTTCAGCCATTGAGCTTGGTGAGAGGGTCTAGAAATGTGATTTGTGCAGATTGTTATCATCTACATAATGTCCCATCCCCCACATTTTTATGAGCTACTTTTCCCCTATAAACACATGGTGCCACAATTTACAAAAACTCAATTAATTAATCAGGATTGAATTTTTGTCACTACTTCTAGAAATGAAAAATGAGTGGTTTTCCTTCATCTTGAATATGGTGTATTATATGTGGTATGTTTCTCAGAATATGAATTGTTTGGACTGAAATATCAATGTATATTTCCATAAAATTATATTATGAGCTTGTGTATATCTTAAACAAGTGTTAGGATTGCCTGCACATTTAACTCAAATCTATCTGAGACCTGAATTAATTTATTTCAATGGTTATAACTTGATTTAAAGCAAAATAGGTCTGACCTGCGGGTACCCGTCAAAAGTAGAGAGCTTGACCCGTGACCTGTAAATGACCTGTGGGAAACGGGTACCTGACCCACGGATCACTAAACCTGCGGGTTTTCCCATGGATCAAACCCACAGGTACCCGTTGATGACCCTGACTCGTGAAGGTCTTTAATTCTTTGTGCCATGTGGTTATCATATCTTATCTTCTACTATATTTAGATATACAATTCTAGACTTAGTCTTTACCTGATGGAGATAGGGATCTAGATCTACTTTGTGGAAACTTCTCTATAGAATACTGTAAAGGGAGTTACGCTATTGGTCAATGAACTGTACCATGTGGAGTCAGTACCACCACCATGGGAACGGTTATCAGTCAGCAAGCCAAGACAATGCTGACTGAGCCTATTCTATTGCATCAGTCAGCATGGGAATATGCATCAGTCAGCATGGGAATATGTATCAGTCAGCATGGGAATGTGTATCTCAGTATGGGAATACACATGAGTCAGCATGGGAATACATATGAGTCAGCATGGGAATGTGTATCAGTAAGCAAGGTATCATAGGTCTTAATGGTATCTGGGGTCTTAGTTTACACATGTATATAAGGTAGAGAGTCTGAGCCCTTAAGACTCAGACTCAAGAACAATCATAGTGTGCTTTCTCACTCAACTTGTACTTACACTCAGCTCTTGACTTTTTCCCCAAACTCTTGCAACTGAAGCAGGTGAGTATTGAGTTGTGATACTATTAGGTCAATAGGAGAGTGCAAAGACGCGTCGCATTCCACCATTAATAGACGCGCTCAATATTAACATTTGCCAAATATGGAAATGCTTCCTTCCGGGTAAGCCTAGAGGTATAAATAGCCATATCAGGATGCTATCACCTCACCATATTAGTGTTGTCAACACTCGGCTTTGACTCACTCTGGCTCGACTCCCATTAACTCTGGCTCCAATGCCGGCGACTCAAGTCAGCTGAGTCAGCTGAGTCACTTTTGTAGTAAATTTATTAATAGCAAATATATTGTTGAATAGAATTTGGTACATTTCGAAATGGGTAGTTAAGCTGTTGTACACCAAATGGGAGATTTATTTGTCTTCCCACGGCTGATGGCTCAATTTCGCTCAACTGACTATAAAGTTGCCGGAGTCACGAGTCATTGGCTTGACTCAGCTCGACTAAAAATCAACTCGACTCGTCGACTAGCTGGAGTTGAGTTGAGTCACGTTGATACGATCTACAAAATCACCTAAATAAGGCTTATTTTGTAGTGTAATAAGTGAAATTTGTGGTAGAAATGGTGAATAAAGGACTAGAGTGAGCCCAAACTGCTAGTTAAAGTGCTAATAACTAGAGAACGTGTTGAAATAATAAGGGGAAATGTTCATGAATAGAGAAACAGCTTATTCTGAACATTATAACTGATGTATTTGAGTGCCGGTAGTGATATTCCACCCAAACCTATGTACTACCGGTCAAATGAGACTTGGTACTACTGTCACTACACTCTAGCACTATTGGTACAACTCGAGGGAACAGTTTTGAACACATCAAAAGCCCCTATTCACGTCTGTACAATTTGGCTACCGAAACTATCAGTGATCTATAGTAAATGGAGTATAAACTTGATGCGATAATTAACGGATGCTTAGATTGTTGACTTCTCAACTATCTACTGGTTAGTTAATGTCGGATTGATGGATGCTATTAGTATTACGATGACTGGTAGCAGGCTATTAGGTTTTCATGTACTATAATGAAAAAGAAAGTGGTACAAAGTATATATCGGTAGAATCCTGATGAGTTGACCTCTCAAACTATACTAGAGGGAAGATACTGTCAGTACTATCTCAAATAGATGACCGGTAGACGGACTACAGGCTGGGAATGGTGTTGACAAAGGTGTAGAAAACCCTATACCCAACAACCTACTGGTGCTGTACTCATGGAGTCAAAAGGTACTGCCGGTACTATAAACCCTATACCCAAGTGGAGTTGTCTGAGTCATAGTGACAAAATCATATGACTACTGTACTTCTATAGATGTGACTACCGGTCTATAGATCTAAAATGTCGATATATAATATTTTGCATACCCTAAAGGAAGGACTTGACTTTTATAGTAGCCCTTGAATATTTCTTTTGTTTTTGTATGAATATTATAGGTACCTTTTGTCGAACATTTAACAAAAATCTAGTACTGTACAGTTTTAGCCACAAGTAGTATAAATACTGTAGGTTTGAGGCCTTACTGGCCCCAAGCAAAGTATGTCGAGTACACTGGTAGTGACCTCACTAGAGGATTGTTGCCGACAAAAGGCCGAAATCTTCTTATATCCAAAGTTTCACTCATCTGGAGTATAAGCAGAAAAATACGTGGTTGTAATAATAAAGTGTTTTCTGATAACAAGTGTGTGTCTGCGGCTTTTAGCCAAAAGAATCTGTTAAGTCTGTGTCTGTCTGTAGGGTTTGGCACCTGGGCCATCTCTGATTTGTGTTAGTGCTTGACACCTGGGTCATCACTTATTTGATTGATATTGGACTTGTGATTTGTGGGCACTTGGGCCTTTAACTTGTGTTTGTCTGAAAAGACTTTGTGATTTGCAATATTGTGTGTCTATCTGTGAACTTGTGTGTGTTTTTGTGTCATGTTTTGAACCCCAAAGCTATACAAACCCCAAAAGTTCTACCGGTCAACTATAAAACTTGACTTCAACAAGATTATACAATGATTCTGTCTCACTAGAACCAGCTCTTGCACTATCAATTTACGTGCATATAAATAAGTTTCTGTGGTTTTTGGTGGTGTTGGTTTTGTTGTTTTAGCAGAGCCCACATCTAGTTAACCAGCTTATTAACGTGCAACATTACACCATATCGTCGAGGTATATCGAGCTATAAGATTGAAGACACATCTACTTATACCTTGCTAATACCCCTGCCAAAACCCCTGTCCAATCAACCCCGTATCACCAGGTCGATAGTGCTGTATTAGAAAACTGATGCCTTGGGGGTAACACCAGAGGTATCAGCCTGTTAACACCCAGCAGGAAACACAGTGTATATATATGAAGGATGAACAAAGAGAAGGATAAAGAAAAGTAACTGATAAGTTGCCAGTAAGTACATGTATCTAATTACTGGCAGCGCATAGCCCCTATTCATGGTGCATCAATGCTACTTCAACACCAAAGTTTCACTCATCCGGAGTATAAGCAGAAAAATAGTGGTTGTAATAAATAAAGTGTTTTCTGATAACAAGTTGTGTGTCTTGATCTGTGAGCCAAATTGTGTCTGTGTCTGTTTGTGCTAGTGCTTGACACCTGGGTCATCACTTACTTTGATTGGACTTGTGAAATCATAGGCACCTGGGCCTTTAACTTGTGTTTATCTGAAAAGACTTTGTGAATTGCAATACTGTGAACTTGTGTGTGTGTGTGTGTGTTTGTGTTGCATTTTGAACCCCAAAGCTATACCAAACCCAAAAGTTCTACCTCTCAAGTATAAAACTTGACTTCAACAGAATTATATAGTGATTCTGACTCACTTGAACCAGCTCTTGCACAATCAATCTAGTGCATATACATAAGTTTTGTGGCTTCTGGGTGTGTTGGTTTTGTTGTTCTTAGCAGAGCCCTCACTTAGTTAGCCAGCTTATTAACAGGTCAACTGGAAAGTACCCTGGGTTTACCTGTGCTGTCCACTACAGATGATGGTGCAATTGAAATTGATTCAGAAGAGGAGTACATAGGATAGACATAGTTACAATCTTTTTGCAACTTGAAATTTTTACACTTAAGCCTTGAAGGATGCTACTTAAATTAAGCTGATTTAACCCTGAAGAATCTTAGAACCTCAAATTAAGGCCCTTAAGTAGGACACTGATTTTCAGAACATGATTGCCCAGAAATGTGAAAAAAGTGGAATTTACAGAATTTCCTGTAATGTTAAGTATATTTGCTTAGAATGAAGTAATAAGTGTTGTTTCTTGTACATAACTCAAGCTATTCTTACCTATAAGAGAAATTATACTAAGCAATTATAGCCCCTCATGTGCTGAGAAGCTTCTGATACATAATTTGTGGAAAGAATGATCTAATAAAGAGAAAAATGTACCCCCACAAATGTCTTCAGGATAATGAGAGTAAAGCTTCTGGTTAATAATAACAGACATCTCAGATAATTTACGAGCAATACCCGCCATCATTATACATGAACAAATAGAACTTGATACAAGAAAAGTCCACAAAAAGTGCCTGAAAGACAGTGCAAAGAAAGATACTTCTGACTATAATCCTACTTTTGGGCATTGTACCTGGTTTCTTCAACAACAGGGACACTGTCATACTTGTAACCCGTGTATCCAGTGTTGTACGAGGGACCATCCCCGTTTTCCTCATAAGGATCAAAGTCCCGTACAGTGTCATTCCATTTTGGAGGGGGCGATGATCGTGGAAATTGGTTATCGAATGGCTGATCATCCAAATTGGAGTAGTGCGTTTGATTGGACATGCTGAAGGCATATGATGAAAGACGGTAGGAGTCTCGAGCCGCACGCTTTTCGCTTTGTATTTGATTTAAGTATCGAGCCACTATTAGCGCGCCATCTGCGAAATGCTTGAGTGGAGTTCAGCAACAATAGGCGACACGACATACACATTTCTGTCAATAACACGAGGCCAGCTACTGCGACATACAGTCCGCGAGCGAACTTGAGCAAACCGCTACATTGGTCTTGACCTTGTGTGTTTTGGATTGTACCCTGGCAAGCATGCTCGAGAGCAGTGTCCGAAAAGTGGGTGACTACATACAAGAGGTATGCAGCGACCACGACGTTTACGAAGAAATGCACGTAGGTGAAGTATGCGTATATTTGCACAAACAGCTGTTTTCGAACAACCGCACCAAGAAACCTGGCAAAATTAACATTCGATATAGAAGAGACGGAAGAATGGCGTTGTTACGCACCCCAAAGTCGAGGCGAGTAGCAGGAGAGTCTCGACCAGACCTGCCAGGATGAAAGCGGTTCGTTCATTGCTTGTCAATTCGGGTGCATCTTTGGTTTATCAGGTCAGAAGATACATATATCGTCAGATGACGACGAGACTTACTGGCGACCTGGAACCAGCAGATGAAAGACAAAAGACCACCGAAACATATGCCGAGAAAAGACATACAAATGACACCAACTCTGACGGGGAGACAGCAGCAAAAGGTTTTCCCTTGGAAAAGAACTTCTTTAAGATATACTTTGGGCATGGGTGAGGTTAGGTAGAAGGATGGTCGAGGACAACATGTACGGGAGCATGATGGGGACAACGGTGTACTGCCACATGAGGTTCACAGCATGCACGTGGCAGAGACCTTGTGTTATCCCCGTCAAGGCATATTTTGTGAAAAACGGACCATAAATGGATACATCAATCTCGTTAGAACTGGGGATTATTCTCTACCCTAATGTCTTTGCACACGTCTGCTTCAACCTCTTGAGTTCCTTTTGCCTTGAAATCCGTCAGTCGTGATGCCGTCCAGACTGATAAGGGATGTGGAGGCTGGGTCAGGTCCGGAGCTGTTTTTAGTTTGGCATCTGCATGATACTTACCATTTCAATCTTGAAGGCGCTGCACTCTTCTTTCAACTATGGTATACATACTGGTCTTAAACTGCGCTCTATCTCAAAATTGATGTTTAGGGACACTCTAATTACCTTTGACGATGAAGTGGAATTCATTTGGCCGTACGTAACTGCTCATCCTTTGCCTGCAATCCGCTGAACTGGATAGCAACCTATAGTAAACCAACGTCTTCGTGGATCAAATGGGTCTTCTTGTTTGCTCGCTACTTCTCCTTGGCTACTCATATGTATGTTCTGTTATTCACGCCATTTAGTTGCGTTATTGATTTGGTCCCAAGTTGCAGTCGAGCAATCGAGCTTTCCATCACATACAACCGTCCTCTTAACGAAAATACAGTACGGATATGGTTCTCCCTCCAAGGCGTGGTGGCATTGATAGTATTCATGGGAGCCGAATTGGTTATGATGGCGAGAGGTATAGCAGGAACACAAGTACTTTTAGACGGTATTGACTCACCCAAACAGTCTATGCTCTCTACAATCAGAACAAACGGGTTGCGTTCGGATTTATAATCTTACTACTCTTCGAGCTGTTGGGAACTATCCTCGGAACTGCGTTGAATTTTCCTGGCCGTCCTTTCGATACCAGTTCGGTTATTACTGAAACACCCCGCTCTTTTATGTATTTTGGGTAATGTCCTGGGTGCTATGTTCAACTTCAATGCACAACTTACAAGCGCCCCCAGAATTCCTGCTTGTGTCTCCGAACTCATAATCCTTACGCTATCAGTCAAAAAATATGTTCAAGGCCGATGGATGAAATCACGTATCATTTCTCTCATGATCAGGGACGGCACAGTTGCATTCGGAGTACTTTTCTGTGAGTTGTTTTTTTTTCATACGCATTTTACATGCTAACAAACACAGTCATGCTGGTGTTGATCATGACTTACCACTTACTAAAGCTGGAATTTAGTACTACGGCGTATGCGTGCGTATTGAACATTTCACATAGTCGTTCCGTATTGATTTGCTCTGCCAGGTGGATGATAACTTTTGTTTCTGTCACTGTAAGTAAACACCACCCTCATCTCGAAATATCTCAACTCATTGAGATGCGTAGGAGTGCCGTCTCATTCTCAACATGCAGCAACTTCCGCTTCTCGAACAACGATATACGATAACACCCGAATTGACATCAGTACCACCGACGAACCGTACCATGTCTTAGTGAGTATAAAACGTTCTTTACCAAAGGACTTCAGTAACGATCACTCCTTTAGTGAAATGACCGTTATGATCAACAGCACCCCTTCAACATAAAATTCTTGACAGGGTCTTACGCATTCACATAACAAGGATTTTCGTTTTCACATTTGGTTATTTAGGATTGTAATAATAATAGATGATCTCAGACCTCCGTTTTCCTATAACTTCAGGCCCACTGAAAGGTCCGTCGTCGTGTTTGTCTCCGTTCGGATGAAACCAACATGAGAATTGGAAAGGGTTTAGAAGTACATGGAAACCCTAAATTCTACGAGTATGTTGTCGTCTATATGATTTATGGGAACAGAGAATTCTACTTATTCTGTATCAAGTTCCTCCCAGTCAGCCCGAGTTCTTCGGAGAGATAGTTATGCCACAGTGCAGACGTGTTGCTGATATTATGTTCTCATGCCTTCAGGTCGCATCTTTCCGGGGAGGGCTCATGAACCTGTTATGGAAAGTGATAGTGAGATCCAAAAGTATTCAAGTTATTAACCGTTCAACAAATACAAAGTGAATTTGTAAGATATCAAAACATCTTCAAATGATTTGGTGTTCGACATAAAGCAATTCTTCACCCTCAGAATGTTTGCTAGACCCGTTGCACTGCTACGGTTGAAGTTGCGGAGATGAGTGTTCCAAGAACACCTACTGTCAGTCAAAATCTCAATACCACAATGAGACCTCCGTTCATGGTGCCACGGTCACGTCTGAGCTCGTGTGTTTTCGTCCCTCCCACCTTTGACCACCGTTTACTTTAGTCTCCCATTCACACAGTGCGCTTTCGTCCCATAGCTTCCCGGACAAATCGTCCGGTTTCCTCATGAATAAATGCCCTTCGAGCTGCGATGGCATATACTCGTTGTAAACGGGATGTCTGGCACGCATAAGGGATGAGGGCAATTATGACTGGGAATCATTTCACTTACGTGTAATCTGGGTTGTAGCGGTATCCCTCAGCATAGCCCAAGTCTCTCATTAAATGGGTAGGTGCATTACGAATGCGCAGTGGTACCGGTAAGGTCATGTCTGTTTGAGCAACTGCTAGTGCACGATTGTATGCTTCTAATAAAAACGAAATGGGGAGTTGGCCTCGAAGCTTCCAGTCCACAACGTACCGTAAGATCGCGTCGACTTAGGTGCTTCAGCGAGGTATGCAACGACGTGGGCCAGATTTATTCGACATTCAGGCATTCCAATCATTTGACAGGCCTGCAACCCTGCTATTGCCTGAGGTTTTTTCGTGATCAGTAAATCATTAGCGCGTTTGACATCACTCACCAGAGGTAGTGCTTGAGCGTCCGCGAGGCCTACATCCTCGCTAGCGCACACCACCATTCGACGGGCTATATACAACGGATCTTCACCAGCACCCAACATGCGAGCCAGCCAATACATTGCTGCATCTACATTACTTCCCCTAACACTTTTGTGCAAGGCAGAGATCATATCATATCGCCCATCGCCACTTCGATCATATGACGAAGACACAGAACGTCTAAGTTCCTCGACCAGCTGGGATTCAGAAACGTCTAATGGCGCACTTTTGGCTAGATCAAGTAGAGACAATGCGCATCGAGCATCACCAGTGGACAGGGAGATGATGGATCTTAACACCTTGTAGGAAATGTGAGGAAATGTAGGAAAAGGGACATCCTTCTGCTGAGAGGCTGAAAGCGGCGATTTTGGGGTGGAAATTTCGGAAGGCGAGCTTGTCAAACGAGAGTCGGATATATCTGAAGTCTCAGGAAAGCTAGCAGGACTACTCAGTAAGGTAGATTCATCATCAATATCAATCTTGCTCGTCAGACGATGGATAGCATTGCGAATAATTTCCTCAATAGCATCATCGGCGAGACGATCGAGTGTGAAAACACTAAGAGACTATGATAAGCAAGCGTCGTATCGACTGAAGTTGCTGCACTCCTGACCGACAACGACTGAGGAGAGCGCCGGTTAACTTGAAAGATGGATTTTCTGTGGTCGCACCGATCAACTGAAAGGACAAGAAACCAACGTCAATGTGTCCGGATCAAGGCTTGAAGGACATACCTGTATATGTCCCTGTTCCACGAATGGCAGGAAAACGTCCTGGGAACGTGTCAACTTGAGTAGTCTATATTCGAGGATTGCCGACACACCTGTTGTGATTTGTTGAAACGATGCACTTCGTCCAAAAAAAGAGTGGTTTTTCTAATGCCAATCAGAACGCTAGCTAACTACAGGAGCTAAACTCTTACCGTCCAGTAAGGCGGAACGCATTCTTAGCTTCCTCGAAAACAAGTCTTACATCATTGATACCAACAACTGTTGCACTTAATTCCTTGAAAATAGACTTAGTTTCTTGAGCTATCAGTCTTGCCAATGTTGTCTTGCCGCATCTAAGTAATGGATAAGTTAAAACAATGAGAAAAACATAGTCTTTGATTACCCAGGAGGTCCCCAAAAAATCAGGCTACCCAGAGAATCATTGCGAATAGCATTCATCAATAGAGAATCCGGCCTTGTCAAATGAGATTGTCCCACAAATTCGGACAGGGTACTTGGACGAAGTCGTTCAGCAAGAGGTGTGATAGGACTGAGGTCGTACGACGTTTTCGAACGTTTTGCAGGAGCATACTCTATATTGGCATCATTCCCTCGTTTTCTAACGATATGAGATTGTTGCATTTCGGGTTTTGTCCCCGGATTCGATTTTTTACTTGTCTGGAACAGAGGATGAATGGCCGAAGATCTACGTGTCGATGGCCCCGACGCCTTAGTGTTCGAAGATGAACTAGATGTACTCTCTTTGCAATTACGGTCCAGGTGATCGTTGATCTCGCGAGCAATAACTTTTTGTGAGCATATTGGGCTTGGAAGGCCGGTTGAGATGGTGAGCCACTGAGTTGAAATGATATCCGTACCAATCAACTTTACGAGGTCAGTTCACAAATTGAAAGGGTAGGTCAGAATAAGGTAGCATTTACCTGTTTCTGAGTTCATACGCGTTTGGATAGAATGAAAGAGGAGGAAGAGTCTCAGTTTAAATTTTGCACAATTGTTCGGAAGTTGACGCAACGTGACCGAAGTTACTCGACGCGTGGTGACCTGAGCACTGTGAGCAGTGCCTCCCCTCTGTTTTCAGTCCTCTTCTATGATCTTGCTACAGCCTCTGTCTTCATTTCCTTCATTTTTTCTCTTCCTGTTATGGACCACGTCCTTAGTATTCGCAAATGAGGATTCTTCGTTCAGCTGCCAATTTAGTATTGGTCCTAAAACGTTCAATCTGACTTCTCTAACGGGGGAACACACAGTCAACCGAACACGGTCAACACCACCGACCACTATGAGGGATGTCTTAATCTTCAATCTATGTGACGATTTGGAAACCTCAGATAAAATGGAGAAGCGAGACCAGGTACGATGTCTTCTCGGTTCGTGACAGAACCTTCCTTGCCTCACCACCAATATATCAGTGTCCGGAAGGAACGAGAGCTTGCTTAACCAAGATCAACTTGAAAGATGATTCCGAGAGAATCATCTCAGTTATTCCCATTGCTCAGACGTCCTCTTTGAATGAAATGTATACTATGCTACCTTGTACGTGAGTCGTACCTGCTTTCCTCAAATTAAGACATACCAACTACACTCTCTGCCAGCTTCCGAGGGTCTTTCGTTAATCCTTCACGGTGCAAGGTATCCTAACTCATCTGAAGCATCGTCTTCCCAGCAATACCTCAATCTTACCCTATTATGCGACCGAGATGCTACGGACTCGAATTCCATCGAATTTAAATCGTATAATGGCTCTGAGCTTCACTTAGAATGGCAGACTTCTGCAGTATGTACTTCGGGGGATGACCATGATCAAACAGGAGACGGAAGGGAGGGGAATGATAGTGACGGTAGGAGCTACGGAAGTGGTCTGGGTTGGTTCTTCCTCGTGTAAGTGTCCTTGGTCGCGATGGATGTTGATACTGAAGGAAAACCATCTCTGCCACAGTCTATTGTTAGCATTTGCTGCCTACTTTGGGCTTGGAGCATACTACAATTATACCACATATGGCGCCAGTGGTATGGACCTGATTCCGTGCGTATTTAATCCGTTCCTTCGTATTCACAATATTTACAATGGCCTTGCATACAGTCATCGCGATTTCTGGAAGGAAGTTCCCTACCTGCTTAGTGATGTCGTTTCACACCTTTGTTCTTCTGTCAGATCCCGGCGACCTTCGAACCGAGGAGGATACATTGCTGTCTAGTCACTTACCCTACTGTTCATATTCCTTTATGCTTCCAACTATAATACATAGGTCTGCTCTTTCTGGTCCGCAGAGAAACATTACGTCGATTCGCTCCAAAGCTCTCCGCACAGCGTCACAGCGTGTAGCCTAACGGTCGAACCTAGCCAAGCGAAGCCTCCTCATTTCCTCTAAATCGACAGATTTCGGGGTAGTTCCACTAATGTCTGATGGGTCTAGGTCGGCATCATCAATGTCTTCCTCGAGTGGTGTCGAATTAGAGATGGCTTCAGTGTTTTTCGGAGAACGTATGTCACTTGAGCTCCTCGATGTAGTGGCAGCAGTAGTACCACCAGAGGATGAAGAAGCCACAGGTGCCGGAGCGATGCTCTGGGAAGGTGGAGACCATGGTCCTGTCATACTGTCCAAGGAAGCTTTTAAAGCTGCCTGAAGCTCTTCGTCTTCGTCATCATAGTTGCGATCGTTAGGATTGGAAAGTAAGTTTCGGGAGCCTCGAGGCCAATCAACCGAGGTGTCGACAGACTGAAGTGATTCCATGTTCGAATCATCGTCCCCACTTTCTCCAGTGCGGGTCATAGATTCACTTTGTGCCAGGGCCCTTTGTAATGTTTCAGCATTTTCGTCTTCTATCCCGGGTCTCGGAACAGAGCTCCACAGCTCTCGTTGGACATGCACTTGTTCAGCTTGCATTCTCTGTAGCATTCTTCTGCTAGCTGCTCCGAAATCATGCCCGACTATAGGGGAATTGATTTGGGTCAGTGTGCTAGTGCCCAGAGATGGTGAAGTAGACGTAGGATCAGACGGCGGAGAAGCTGCAGGGTCGCCGTCTTCTAAAGAAGCGTGTAAAGCCATTTGTAGCTCCCAGTCTTCATCGTCCGGACCTCTAATTTCACTGTGTGAACTCAGTCTTGCGGTGTCACTCATGTGAGATGTGGAGCCTGGCTCAGGAAGTGTGCCAGCTAAATGATCTGCCTCAGTACGTGGAAGTGCTAATGGGGAGGAAGCATCCGTCTGGACCACGACGAAAACGGAGTAACCTATATGATTTTCTTGATTAGCAGTTCGAAGAGCAGTCAATTATACATATCTAGGCATACCTTCGCTCTCCGCCTGGTGCAAGACCATGCCGAGGTAGAGTTTCCCAACCCACTCTGGCCTTGGCAGAAAAGAATTGAGATTATACCAGTGGCCAAAGCCAGGATCATCTCGAAAATCGGCCCAAGCAGGACCAAACCGTCGTAGTGTGTACCAGTGTTGTTCATGATTCAAGATGAAGGCTAGTTGAGTGCTGAAAGCAAATTCATGAGATTCGTCCGATTGAAACACACAAGGACTTACTGTGGTCGGTCTTGATAAGGTCTCATATCTTCTCCTCTCCACCTAACGAGACTATTGAGGCGTGAAAAATATGAGAAACCACTTTTTGTGTTATACCGCAAAACCTCGCGAACCTCAAGCCCCAGACCTTTAAAGCATGCTCCAAGACTTGTATGGAGAAGAAGCCTTGATTTTGTTCATGTTCACATAATTTCATAAAAGACATTACGAGTTGAGACATACCCGTATCATCCATGTTCTGGCTAATAGACGGTGTCTGTCCGTGATCTTGATCGTAGTTTCCTTCAAGTTCGTCAAGTTGTCGAGCAATCTCTGAGAGATCAGGAGCCATGAACTATAAGAAGAGCTGTAGCTATCCTCTCATATAATGGAAATATTCATACGTAGTGTCCTTCTGGTGATACAATTACGGATAGTAAAAGCTGGTCAAACTCTGCCTTGGAATATTATGCCACAATAACAAAATCACGTACGAAGCAGTGAATTGAGAGCGTGTTGCGCACACAACATAGATCCTTCTTGTTGTTGCTCATGGTAAATCAGGGCTGTCAGGTTTTCCAAGCCGGCCATCGAATTCTTGCGCAAGTTAGTAACTATATGTCTAAGTTAGTGTCGCGAAAGCATCTGAAAGCATGCGTCGTAGCCTCACGTGACTTTATTTCTTCTTTTTTCAGAATCATGGCTAAACGAAAGGTGCCAGATGCATCAGGAGAGAGTTGGCACGCCCAGGACGATTTGTACAACGACAACGAATTTCAGGATGACGATAATGAGGATGTTGACATTTCCACAGCTCTGACTAGCAAGAAACCTAAACTAGAGCTCACTCCACCTGAATCTGATGAAGACGAAAATCTTGGTACATTTCTACAAGAATCCATCTTCAAACGCAACGTAAAACAAGGAACGGAGATACTGAAAAAGACAAGAGGCAAAACCAAGCTAAATAAAGGCGAAGTTGGAGGGGGCAGCTTTCAAAGCATGGGTAAAGTACTGTCCACCTCCCATTTTGTGTTGGTCCTGATATACTGGCTCGGCAGGACTCCATCCTTCTCTTCTTCGTTCTTTGACTCTACAGGGCTATCGAATTCCTACTCCCATTCAACGTTTGTCTATACCGGCGCTTCTTGCCAACCCTCCCAGAGATCTTGTAGGCATGGCTCGGACAGGTTCAGGAAAGTCGTTGGCGTATATGGTTCCCCTTGTTCAACGGCTAGGAGGTCGCCATTCAGTGACATTTGGCGCACGGGCTCTCATACTTCTCCCCACTCGGGAACTCGCACTGCAAATTCTTAAAGTTGGCAAAGAGCTCACCCGCAGCTGGAATCACGACAAGCGCGGGCACGCCGACGATGAAGAGGATGCGGGGAATGCTAGGAAATCCCAGGTTTTAAGGTGGAGTCTTATCGTCGGAGGGGATGCGATGGACGAACAATTCGAAGCCATAACAAACAATCCTGACATGTACGTCTGCTTGTTCTACAAAAATTGATATTCATTGATCGTTTTTCAAGAATCATAGCCACTCCCGGACGTCTCCTACATCTTATCGTAGAAATGAACTTGGATCTCAAGTCTGTTCAATATGTAGTATTTGACGAAGCCGACCGCCTATTTGAAATGGGTTTCGAGACTGCACTGAACGAAATTATCAAACGACTGCCATCTTCCCGACAAACGCTACTGTTTTCTGCGACGCTCCCCAAGTCACTTATAGAGTTTGCAAAAGCAGGGCTTGAAAACCCGAAACTCGTTCGCCTTGACGCGGAAAGCAAAATGAGCTCTGACCTCAAAATTGCATTCTTTTCTGTCAAACAAGCCGAAAAGGATGCTTGCCTCTTCACACTACTTCGGGACGTCATCCGAGTTCCTCTCGCGGACGCGCTGGCAAAGCCTGTGGATACCGATAAACCGGACAGCAAAGGGAAAAAGGCACAACGCGGATTGGATGTCACCTTGCCACATCAGACTCTGGTATTCGCAGCCACTAAACATCATGTGGAATATTTGGCCACTTTGTTGAGCACCGCTGGCTATGCCGTTTCCCACATCTACGGCTCTCTCGACCAAGCTGCCAGGACATACCAGATGGAGCAATTCCGTCGTGGACGTACCAGCATCCTAGTGGTCACGGACGTGGCCGCCCGAGGAATCGATATCCCTATCCTTGAAAACGTCGTCAATTACGACTTCCCACAAGGAGCTAGGGTCTTCGTTCATCGTGTCGGACGAACTGCGCGAGCTGGTCGTCCCGGGTGGGCGTGGTCATTTGTGACCAATACTGAACTTCCCTATCTGCTTGATTTACAATTGTTTCTCGGTCGTCCACTAAAGTGCACCGTGGACGAAGAGGGGGATCAGGTTTATACGGAGAGTATGGTCATTGGCCCCTTTGAACGCGCAAAAATAGACGAAGACGTAGAATATCTCAAGTCGCTAGAAGACGCGAACCACTCCTTGCCATCTATGAGAGCAGTGATGACCAGAGGCCATACCATGTATGAACGGAGCAAAGGCAAAGCCACTCCTCCAAGTTACAAAAGAGCTAAAGAAATGATCAAGGATCCAAAATGGCTTCTGGCCGGCTCCGATAGAGGCATCCATCCTGTTCTCCTACGTCGTACGAAGTCTGCGCAGCACCTCGTCCAAGAAGAAGCGAGGCAGTTACTTCTTCACGCTGTCAATTCCTTCACCCCTTCCGAAACCGTCCTTGAGATCAGTTCAAAAGGCAAAGCTAATAATTCCAACGCCCTCTTAATGAAGCAACGTCGAATGGCCTTGGCTAAATCGGCGCAACGGACACGGCCTGTGGATATCTATGTTGGCGGAGGAATCGGTGATGAAACCTCTACAGACCCAAGTCTTGATGACATAGGACCACTAGACGCCGCTGACGAAAGCGAGATTGCGGTAAGAAGCTTTTCTTCATACTTAGAAAAATTTCTAATATGGGCGCTTTAGGCTGTATTCAACAACACAGGCAAATCGTCAGGATTCAAGGATACAGAGTTTTACATGCCCCATCATCAAAAAGATGCCTCCACGGAGAAAGGGTAAGCATGTCACAAATTTGCTTTCCAGACAGCTGAAAATTGATCTACACTAGGTATTCCCTTACGGATGGCGCCTCGTTTGTTGAACAGGCTCGAGGCGCAACTTTTGATCTCACAGGCGATGAAGCGTTGGCGGAGCGCAAAAGGAGACAACTGAGTTGGGACAAGAAAAAGAAAAAATTCGTCAAAGGGGGCGGTGAGGGCTCAGATAACATCAAGATGGTCAAAACAGAGAGCGGCACTAAATTGGCTGCGAGTTATCGCAGTGGTCGCTTTGAGGAATGGCAGTCTAAGAGTCGGATTGGTTTACCCCGAGTTGGAGAAATGGAAAGCACGACGCATAGCTCGGCTCCTAATAGCCGACGGTTCCAGCACAAGAAAGTTGCGACGGAACCGAAGCCATTGGACAGATTACACAAAGATTATAGTCGCAAACTGCGGAAGGCAAAGATGCGTGATGCAGGTATGGGTACGCAAGAAAACTCGCAGCACAAAGGCAAGACCAGATCAACCGGAGTATACGGTGGACGATCTTTAGGGAGAGTGAAATCGGAACTGAGAAGTGCGGTAGAGATAAGGAAGTCGAGAAAGGTGATGGAACAACGAAAAGCCAAGAATGCTCGGCCCAACCGCAGGAAAAGGTAGAGAATCATATTCTACTTGTATGGATATATTTTAGCACCTGACATTACTGTATCCTCTGGTTGAACATGTCGTTCATAAGTACTTATAGTATAGTATGAATACATTGTGAATCGGTTCGAACGATAAGTTACAGGCGATGATAATTACATATAAACCATTTCCACCTTTTTCGTTATGGTTTGCTTCCCTAAAAGGTTCTTGGAACAAAGCGGAATCTCGTCGCTGGTACTTGATAAACTGAGACGAATGTCAAGACAGCTAGGTATATAGAGAAGAAGGTTTGATTGAATAGCGATTTTATTTCAAAGGGCAAAATTTACACGAGTGTACCTGTTATTACGAAGCAAGACATCCTATAAGGTTGATAGATAAAAGTGACGAGCGTTGACAGTTTTAACTTATGGAGAGCCAATCTATCCACTATCACAACAGTACTGTTTATAAGAGGCATAAACAGTGTGAAGAGTAGACGTGACGGGAAACAACGGGACTATAGGACGCAGTCATGAATCAATGTACGGGTTGGTCATTGCTGCGAGCAGGGCGTTGCTCAATACTTATCGTGATTGTCGTCCTGCTAATAGCTATTGGTAAGGAGACCGCCTAGAGCGTACGTAGTCGGATGAGTGTCCAGATTAAGACAATAGAACTAAGCTTTGTTTATTTATTTATGTATATGTAAGTACTTTGGCCTTCAAACTTCAGAACTTCAACCAACTTCAACAGCTTTACTACTGTTCTTGTTCATAAACCTAAACACCCATCATGCCTAAGAAGAAGTGGTACGTTATCACTGCAGGCAAGGACGTTGGCATATTCGAGGATTGGTAGGTTCTAAAGTCCTAGAGCAATTGACTAAAAAAACCAATGTGATCTTTTACCATGGCAGGTTGGAGGTAGCTCCTCTCGTGAACGGTATGCTCCGAGTGATCCCTGGTATAAATTGTGCAAAGTCTTACCAGTGACTAGGTGTCTCATGCGCTCAACATGTTAGCTTCTGTTCAGAAGAGGACGCCTTGAACGCCTTCGCAAAGGCCGAAGCCAAAGGTCACGTCAGGCGGATAGATTCTAGCCTGCGAAGCAGCTCGAACTCACGACGAAATGCAACAGAACCAGCAATATCTTCGAGAAAAGTGGTTCATCCGAATGCTCAGACAGACACTGCTTCAACAACCCATTCGACACAACTTCAGAACCAAACTTCTCATCACGTAATTACCAACGTACAATTTTCTTCTGGGGAAGAAGATTCCAGACATAGTCAGTCCAATCGAGCTGCAGGTCAATCCAAGAAGCCTCCTCGTCTTTATCCTATCAACATTGAACCATCCTCTCCTGAAAGCTACGTCACTTACGGGGTAGAATCAATCAGCGCCTCTTTTTCTAACCTAGATGTCGCACTAAGAGAGGACCTACCAACGCACCCGTCTCACTCATCCAGTGTTTGCCACACGGTCTCAAGCAGCGGCATGACCTCGCGCGCGAGTTCCTCCGGGCGTTCTGAATCCCCACTAAGGACCTTGACAGATACTTCAACAATCCTGCATGCGATTATTGGGGACCTTTCCGATGCCGATTCCTATCCCACAGACACGGAGGACTCATCAGGTCCTGAAGATGTCACTTCTAGCCCTCCAAAGAGTTACGGTAGCGTTGAGAATATTCGTGCAATGACAAGAAAATCCCCGCTTGCACCACATTCACGCACGGTCTGTTCGCCGTGCAAACGCGGCAACGAAGCAAAGCCCCACCAGGAAGCTGGTCGAGTCTGCACTCACTGTGGGAAGGGTTTCCACTCAATCGGGAGTCCCAGTCAAGCTGGACGGCCGATATCCAGGGAACTCGGGGGAGAGATACCAAGCAACGGACTGGAGATCTTTTCCCAACCGATTCATGTTCCCATTGCTCCATACGATGCTGGACATGACCCTCGTTCCCCTATGCAAAAGGGGACCTGTTTACCTGGGCTGACGAGGTGAGTGTCTGTTTTGTGTGTATGGGCAGGATTGTGGTGCTTATCTACGCGTCCAGCTCCCCGTTTTTTGGAAGACCAAGTGGGCGGACAAGGAACGAGGAACCGACGGGGCTGGTGATATAGGAGGTAGATTACGCATGTAGATACATAATTTTGTCATTTTTCACTCTTTTTTTTGCCATGACGTCACTGACGTCATCGAGATTTGGCATATATCATTGTTTCGTGCTCGTCCTTGCTCTCATTCTGACCGAAACATGAGTTACGCTGCTGCTGCCGCCTCCCACCTTCCTCCCAATCAACCCCAGCCTGATCCTGCCCTCCTCAATACCGAGATCCCCCAGGCCAGCATCGTCGTCGACGATACCTCCAAAATCAATGTCGTGCACCCCGATTTCAAGGACCATCCTACCACCGTCACTTCTCAATCCAGACCCACACCTGATACAGAAAAGCGTAAACCCCGCAAATACATGAGAGAGGCCGAAGAAGAAGGTCTATATTTGTGGCAGCTCACCAAGAGAATTCTGTTGCGTCCTGGAGTCGCAGGTGGTTTGGTTGGTCTCGGTGAGTCCATTCACTCGTTCGAGACAACTTTTAGGTCAGCTTCTTACAATCTCTAGTCAACATTGGTCTTTTCGCGGGCGCTTCGCATGCGTTTTACACTCAACCCCACCTTCGACGGGATACAAAGGCCATCGGCAGCACCGCTGCTGCTACTGTAGCTCTTCTCTCTGCAGAAGCATTTGCTGTAGAGCAATACCGCCAAACTCCCCAGGGACGAGAAGAGGAACGACGTGCACGGGAAGAGGGGACTCTCATTTATAGACACGCGCGTGAAGTGATCCTTCGTCCAAGCGTTCTTGGTGGCTTGTTAGCATGGGGTAAGTTGTTCAATTATTTCAGTGCGGCGTGAGTCGTTGAATTTGTTCCAACCACAGTGAACACTGCTGTGATCGGTGCTGTGGGTTACTACTCGTACATCAATTGGGATAAACCGACATGGGACAGGCGGGTTGTCTCTGCAGTCTCTGTTGGTCTGCTGGCATTGTTTGGTGGTGAAGGGTGAGTTACAAAATATGTTTGAAAAACGGTTGTCTCTAAATCTTTTTTTTCAGACTGATTGCAGAAAGATATCGTCACTAGTAGTCCAGTATTTATTTTGTAATAATGCATCCTACTACCCATTACTTTATAAGCTTTATGAATGAACTCAGTTTACCAGAATCGAAGTTTGGAAACAGTACAACTAATATGTGCAGTGTCAACCAGTTTCTACAAAACATCGAATAAGAGCTATAGTGTTATACGTAAATATGTAAGCGAAAATTCTCTTTGCAAATGACTTCCAGCACTGTTCAGTCGACACGACCTCTTCAACGCCTCGCAATTCATTCTACGAGCACTTGTGCTACTCAAGCTAGAACCTATGGAAAATGTATACTAGCTACTTATACCGATGTTCGGAAAGACGCATGTAAAGACGAGTTTGCGAAATTCGGCCAATGTCTGCGCGATGCGGTACGTATCGTAACATTCCAAACTTCGAAGCTCATTTTTCGCAGATGAAACGAAAGTGGTGACTACAAAAACCATCTATTTCGGTCTCTTAATCCAAATTATTTCGATCTATTTGCCCTGGTATTGTATCCGGCCCTCCTCGATTTTCGTCTCCAGCTCTGTTGTTTTGTATTCGGCCAGATCGTGCTAGAAGTGACATTCCGGTGGGCATAGGCCAAGTAGTTGTCGTTGGAAGAGGGAGAAGGCTGTCGTCGGGATATGTGCGTGCAGTTGGCGGTGTGCTTCGCAACCGTCGTAGTAATGGGGCAAATTGTAAATCCATGACATAGGGTGTGAATGTATTGGGAGGTTCAGGTCCCTTGTCCTTAGACATATAGGTTTTGAGGAACGAGTTCGATGTCGGTGAGGGTGTAGGAAGTGAGGGAACGGGAAGCAGGTTGTCTTCATCCATGCTTGATGTGTGCATATCGAATGAAATGATAATGAATAACGCCTGTATGGAAAATATCGAAAAGTCGACAATAAGGAGCTGAAATTTGCTGGGAGGATGAGCTGTATATAATGAACGCATTGACTGGTCAGTCGTACGAGCTAAAATAACAAGAACAGAGCTTTCCACACACCCAAGCCCACGAAATCCAGGATGATGGCACCACCTTCCACCGCTCCTTGAGTAATGTGATGATACAAGCTGAAGCCGTTGAAACACAAAAGCAATAACAGAAAAGCCCCAAGAGGGAATGTAGGGAATAGCTCTCGAGGGTTCTTGCACATAATTTGGGCTGACAGGCGTAGAAGCAGCGCAAACATTGAAGGAGACAGGAAGTAAGATATAGAAAATAGTTGATACAAGAGTGCGTCGAGCTGAGGGAAGCAGAGACCGTTAGATGCATGAAAGTACGGGGACAAAGGCAAAGAATTACAGATTGCATGATGTGCTTGCGTTCTGCATGGTAGCGCTGGGGCATGTCAGAGCATCAAAAGCAGCTACTAGGCAAGTGGGTATAATTCAGCTGCCTGGTGGTCGTTCCGCGTCAAACTGTCATGTCCAAGACCGCCTCATGACTAAGACTTGCGTAAAGTGCACCTCCATATTTTTGATTTTGCACTACATATCTTTACACCTCATAAATACATATACTTCAACAAGACAGTAGGTATCCTATGCTGCTCTTTGAGATGTGTGCCCCGGCATCTGATTTCCGAGGCCTTGGGCAAATCTTGCCCCTCTTCCGCGCGCCCCACCTCTAATATTTCCTCTAGTCCTCTCGCCTCTTCCCCTCCGCTCCTGCGCCTGTTCTCCCCGTTTCTCTCCCTGCTTACCATCAGCTCGGTCTCCCCAACCACCGGTTCCACCCATTTTCATGTCCAAAGCTTTCTCATTCTGCTCCGCCATCGTGTTGACCTTTTCTGCAATGATTTGGGCCAACTGTTGCTGGCGCGATACTTCGATACGATGAAATACAATGACACCACCAGATTGGTCCAGAGATGCAGGAAGTTCTTCGCTCCAAATCATCTTCGAGACAATCGATGTAACGGATCGTAAAGGTAGGGAGAACGTTCGAGCAAGTAAAGACAGCGACAAAGTGCTGTAATGTGGCGCGTATGTAAACAGATAGGTACGCAGTCCTTGTTCCTGTATGCGTCTGGAATTTTTGTTAGAACTGCTCAACGGAAATTGGGATATAAGACCCTACTTTGCTAACATCTCTTTGACTGCAGGGGCTTCCGGCATCAGGCTCCAGATCTTGATGCTCTGAATCAAGTCCCGACATTTTTCCCACTCGCCGTCTTGCAGCGCTTTGCTTGCCTGCATGATGTGGTCTCGTGTACTCTCAGGAGGACCGGTGAAGACCTGTCGGTCAGCGAAGTCAAGTAACCGCCTGAAGGGCTTAGAGATAGCCTTCCGTTTTGATTCCTCAGAATCGATGCTAGCAAGAAGAGGTATTTCGACTAGCATACTTGAAACCAGGAATGCGGCCTCCAAAAGTTCGGTGTTTATATGCATGTGGAAGGGAAGCTGACGCTGCCTCTCCGCCTTCTCCTGTTCAGGAGAGAGCACTTGGAAACGTTGCTGGTGGACACCTTGAGCAAGAAGTTCTTTGACACGCTGAGTGGTAAATATGTCCTGAAGAGTCATCTGCGCCTCCTTAATCAAACCAGACCGAAAAGCGCATAGACCAAGCTGGACAACAGTTCGATTGTACAGAATTTGTGTCGCCACATCGGCAGAGTGTATAGATTCTTGAAGGTGAGACATCAACAGCATGTCCCGAGCGGTATGGAAATCGTTATGAAGAGCATAATGATAGATATGACTCAACATTGCACGAGTCCGTAGGAGAGAATTTCCGACTTTGTACAAATAGACACACAGCGAATGAATGAGATCTGAGGTGGTGCCCTTAGTAACGAGACTCATTGTAGGTGTGATCTGAGATGCATCAGCTGCCGACTCGAGGGCTTGGACCACAGCATCAGGCTACAGACAAAATCAGCAATACAGATAGACGTAGCAAGATTATGAGACAGACCTTCGAATAAATATGCTCCAAACGCCGCATCACAACACGGCTCAAAGGCTCATCTTGTCCTGTCTTCTCGTAGAAAGCTTGAGCTCTACATATGGTGCAATAAAGCACTTTTTCGTCCTTTAGACGTTCCACATACTCGGTCCCATGTGGATCGATGTTTTGAAGACTCCTCGTGAACTCGTCATCCAAACGGTCTATGAAGCTGATGATACTTCCCCGGATGCGAACAATACCGTCCGCTTCCTGGGAGGGGTGACGTTCTACAAGTTCGTCATAGTCATCAGTGATTTCCTGAATGATATAGGACGAATCCGCAGCAACAATAGCAATGAGCTGATCGACCTCACGTTGAGCCGACAACCAAAGCTCGGTTGGCATATAGTTGGCAACGGACGAGTTGTAATCGAAACGGGACGACACAAGAGCGAGGAGGACCCGGATGCGTTGGTATGAAGTTACAGCAATTTCGAGCAACTTTTCGAGTATCCTGATCTGCTCTGCTCGGTCGGTATTCTGCAGAAACGTAAGGGGGTTGTCACTACCAGGATATAGGTAAAACTAACCTTTTTGCCACGAGCTTCTTGGACGGCTTGCAGGTTTTTAAAAATGCCTTCAGGGGTGAGCTGGAGAGCTTTGCCGCCTTTACCAACTGACTGGAAGCCACCATCGACTTCATCTACAGTTGACGCTCCAGACGTGGCCTTCCCTCCGCTGATAGTTGGCTGCTGTTCACGAGTCATTGCAGACACATACTCGTTTTCGAAAGCCTCCGGATCCTGTTGACGAGAATCAGGATAATCCAAAAAAAGCTTCGAAATAAAAACAATTAGAAGCTTACCGCCTGATATTTAGATATATCTTGTTCATATTCTTTCATGGCTTTTCTGACCTTTTGCTTCATGGCAGTCAACGCTTTGGCGTTTGTTGCGTTCATTTTCTTCTTGGCCTCTTTTTCCTTCGCAAGCGTGGTAACCAATGAGCTCTCGAGGCTCACAAGGGTCTTGACATAGAAGGGGGGGATAGGTTCAGAGACATTGTGCTGCCTTTGAATCATACGCGCAAGCTTGTCGAATTCTGCACGAAGATAAACGGTCTCACTACCAAAACAATTAAACGAAAACGTACCGTTTGAAATTGCAACCCAGTCATTGATTTT
Source organism: Dendrothele bispora CBS 962.96 (assembly GCA_004369135.1). Taxonomy (NCBI): domain Eukaryota; kingdom Fungi; phylum Basidiomycota; class Agaricomycetes; order Agaricales; genus Dendrothele; species Dendrothele bispora. Next base: position 85,968 of record ML179195.1, on the reverse strand, counting down.
GAGAGCATTGTCCATGGCCTTTCCCGTTGCCTCCATCTCAGCCAGCCTCTTTTCCTGAGCACTCAGAATGCGTATACCAGTCCTTCCTTCATCGTCGCTTTCTTCATCTTCCGAGTCGCTACGCAAAGGAAGACCCGACTTTTTTTGTTTTGGTACATCACTGTCGCTGTCATCTTCTTCATCAGAGTCAGAGTCACTGCTGGAGTCTGACTGCGTGCCGCGCAAAAAGCGATTCATGGAAGATTTTGGAGCAGAAGTCGATTTTGGCTGGGGAGCATCGTCACCGCTGGACATGAGCTCATCTTCAGATGACTCTGTGTCCGAGTCAGAGTCGCCAGCTTGTCTGAAAAATCGAGACATAGTATAGATGGGATGGCAGCTGAAAAAAAGATGTCTTTTTGGGAGATGGCTTACATAAGTTGCACAATGCTCAATACTATACTTCTCATTGCATGCATATGCATTGTAATAGCCTCATTTCTCTACGTCTTTTACTGGAACAGATTCCTTGCATGGCTATTAGGTCTACTTATTCGTTTGCTTTATTGGGGCGACTCAGAGTCTAGTATCTACTTGCAAATCGGTGAGTTCTCATCCTCTTTGGCCCCTGCTCAATTACGAACACCAGTTCGCCAGGATCCGTACAGTTTTCGATTATAAGTGGAAGGGTTTTGTTGAAGGATGTGCACTATCACTCGAGTAACCAAACTGTCAAAATTGTGAAAGCGCAAGTTGCTTGGCGTTACTGGGTCCGCCAACCAACCACGGAAGAAGAAATTGGATTATCTTTGGGCGAAGACGGTACTCGTGAAGATATGTTTCATATTTTTGAACTATTCTCATTGTTTTCCAGAAAAACCAACCCCTCGTACCTCGTCATGTCGTATCCATTTGTCGCTACATGGCTTCGAATGGTTCCTGTATAATAGAACTGCAGCGTATGATCATATAATGTCTCAAATATATTCACAGGTATCGGGGCAAAACCTGGATCGAAACGAGTCTGCCCAAAAATCATCAGGTAAGTTCAAGTTGACCCTTATAAAGTGGCTTGACTCCTACTCATATATGCACAGCGGTTAACTCGAACGTACCCACCGCTCCATCATTAATCACGAATTCCCTAAGAATGCGTACCCCTGATTTTTTGCAGAACGCTATATCTTGGATCAGGCGTCAGCTGCCAAACCTCGACCCTAAAGATCTCTTACCACTCGGAATCGAAATTGTCAAAGGTGCTATCGTGTGTGGAAATCCTTCCACACCAAGTCTTATGGTTGCAGAATTCCAACGCAGCGACGGTACTTTCGGCATCATTAGAGTAAGCATCCATGACTAGACCTGTGGCACTTCTCAACGTTCTGTCTAGTCAAGGTCAAAATACGATTTATACAAGCAAATGCTTACCCTACACTTCAAACACGCTTCCGTTCAATTCACACACAACAACGACTACTGCGAATCCATGACTGCCACCGGTCAGTGTCTGAAGCATCACATCAATCGGTATGTCCTTTTTCCCTACCGATTACAGTTCCGTATTGCTTACTGTCACAGAGAGTCTGTGTCAAATAGACGCATGTTTTATGGTCATTTCAATGGTTTCTCTAAACTTTGGTCTCAATTGGGTCTCTCGAAAGTAGTGTCGGAACATTTCTCATTTCTCCGAAAATCCGAAAATCCCGTAAATCAACGCCGTAAAAGCGAGAAAGGTCACCAAGAAGATACACCTCTGGGTGCAGACTTCGGAATTTTAGAGTACGCTATTGAGCGCAAGCTTTTGGAAACGCCATTGTTACAGCTCTGTTACTACGTAGATGTAGCGGGCTTTGTTCCCCAACCTCCTCATGCACATCCACACGGGCTGGGTTTTGACATAGGGAATGGCGATGTTGGACCTGAGTGGGGGTTGGACATCGTCGTATTTGGTGGAACGTTAAAGTATGGTCCTTGGGCCGACCGACAGAGGTATTTTATGTTTACCAGGTATCGGTTTTGCCTAAAACTGCCTTTTCAGAGCCGAACTACAACGTGCCTTTTTCCCTCCAACATACCAAAATGTAGAAGAAACCCCTCGCCTTCAACCCAATGATAGACGCGTTTGGACTGCTTTTCGGATCTTTATCGAACTCCGTGAAGATACCACACTGGTGGTTCCTTTTCGTGAAGCCTCTAAAGTACGTTGATATTCCCGAACTAACACTTTTTTCTGATTTGCCGTAACGAATAGGATTGGCAATGGGACGGTCTTACTCGAGACATCCTGCGGCCTAGAAGGAGAGAATATGCATTGTTACATCTCACTGCTGGTGACAAGTCGTCGATTAGTTATCTCATGCCCATGATAGCTGATTCAAATGGATACGTGCCCATTCTTGAAGTTCACCTCGACACAATTACTGTGACTTCAAGCCTTAATGACATTCGATTGATAAATGCAGAGTCCTGTCGGGTGAGTCACCTCATACCGTAGGACTACAGCTGTGATTTAGGTTTACTCCTCAGGTACATTGTGAATTACCATCCCCGCTAGCTTGGGATGCTGAACGCGAATGGAGGATTTCAGTTTCGCTAAGGAATCCTATTCTGTACCTCCTACGTGACCACATCAACTTGTTCACTGATCTTGGCAAAGATTGGTCCACAGGCTCTCCGAGCGACTATTATCGCTTTGTTCCCATGGTCTACAAGTTCACGATGGATATGCATCATTATCAACTCCACTTGTATGCTAACGACCATAATATTATAGACAAACCTCTTATCAAAGACGAGAATGGTACGAATTTCTCTTTCTTTGGTAAACAGACATAGTAATCTAGGCCCGAAGCGCTTTTTGTATTGTCTGGTGCACGCTTGCAGACCATCGTCAAAATACCCTCCAATATTTTTCGGCCATATTCTACGATTGTTTCGTTTTCTGTCGATGTGCCTAATGCTGCCATCAACCTTTCGTTGCCCCGTTGGAACACCAATGCTCTACATTCACCGAAGGAAGGGAACAATGTGGCACATTTGGGATTTTTACGCATCGATGGATCTTATCTATATTATTCAGAAGTCCGCAAAGGCAATGTAGAACAACTAAAGCTTGATTTCACCGTGAGTTGGGATATTCTCTCACCGGGAAACGGAAATTTACTCACTGTCTGCAGGCCCACGATGTTGCCTTCAAAGCACTGGGATGGTCTATTCGCTACTTCATGATCCTCAAAGACAACTATTTTGGCTCATTTACTCATTTTTCCACCTTATACGAATACCTTGACAAGAGGAAAAAGGGGGATCCACCCGGCGATCCAATCGACTTCAAATACAGAGAAGGAAAGGTATGACTTTCCGTTCTGTTCTGCGAGGCGAGCTAATATATCCACAGTCTAACATGATGCAAGTTGAGATGTCTGTCGTAGTCAAGAATGGACTAGTTGTTTTACCAATAGGCCTTCCAGGCTATGAGACCAGTGTTCGTTCTGATTCGCATGACCCTGGAATCGGACGTTGCATTCTTCTCTCACTGCCAGAGCTTCAGTTGCATTTTCGGATGCATGATTTCTATATGGGTGGGTGACTGCTTACAACGAAGTGAACCTTTTACTAATGTCTATCCAGAAATGTCGCTGAACACACATACGATATTTGGTAGCGTGGAAGATAACTATCCAGAAACAGCCGTGCACTCAAAAAGGGACAGTCGCAGTTGTCTAGTCATAGACAGTCTTGACATAACAGCAAACAGACTATTCGGTGCTCCACCTCGTACTCTGACCTACTTATGTATCTGGGAAATACATTTTGGGCGAGTAAAGGCCACTTGCTCTGCCGCAGAGTGGTCAGCTCTCGCTGCTGCTGGAAAGGGTTTCATGTTTAATTTCGACGATTTGCTCAATGCTCCGGCCAAGGACTATTCTCTACCTACCCTTCCTGACCGTGAGTAGTCTACTTGTTCCATTTCTGTCGTTCTGACTATGGAAAATCGGTACAGTCACTTTTTTGAAACTCACCCTAGAGACCGCGGACATAATCTGGAAAGCCGGGGGTGCAATTTTGGCTTTCAGTATTCCTTTGGGTCTTCAGCTTGAAAGCAATGACATGGGTGGCTCTTTCCATAGGAAACTGCTTTCTGTCGCGCTTCCTCGTCTCAATGTCAAGTTTTTGTTGGAATACCCCGGCGTGAACCATTTGTTCGAAGCAGCCGATGTCACTACTGACTTTTTCCTTGATGTGTTCTCAAGCCCTTCTGGATGGGGAGAGAAATCCGCAGTCCAGGCTGACTTTGTCCTCGGTCAAGACCTCTCCACTGGTCGAGTGAAGGAGATGTTAGATCACAAACGAGGTATTTATACATATTTAAATGCCGTTATCGGGATTTTTGAACAGTGTACAGGAAACATCCCAACTTACAGGGATGGTGTCTACATTCCTCCAATATCTCTGCCGAGTCCTTCTGCATACCGTCGCTATCCCTTCAACCACGCCCGTAATCCATCGGATCAATCTCTTGATTCGATTGCCTCTCAATCGTCAGTTTCAGACGATGAGAGTGCCCCTGCCGCCGTTCGGGATGCTCGGTTGACGTAAGACGTCTACGTTGGTAACCTAAACCACAACGCTAACTCGTCGTGATTATCCAGAACTGGACGCACGATACCCTCGAGACCATTAATGCCAGTGGAAGATGCTGACGAAAACCTGAGCACAGGTGACGAGTCGGACAATGAAGACCTTACCGAACGCTCCGAGACCGATTGGCCAGACTCCGGTACGGTCGTTATTGGGTCCCTAGATTGCTTGTGTTGAAGACTCCTTAGATGGCTCCGGATTCGATGAGCCCCATTCCACCTTGCGGTTGTATCGTAATTTCACGAAGCATTATGTTTCTCGCTATCTGCAAGATGCTGCTGAGTGGGATGGCCCTCCGCTCGAGATGATCAGGGTACGTTTCTTGGTTAGTAAAGAATTCACTACTCTGCTGACCTTGATCAACCAGGATGGAAAACTGCCAGACTTCGCGACCAGTTCTGATAGCAATGATGTGGACCAACTATATAGCGCCTATCCCATCCCTTTTACCTATACGGTGGAAAATTCCGACACTACCGTTTACCGCGTCACTCAACACGAAGGGACTAGCGTATTTATTACGCCTATACTCGTTCAAGTGATTGAAATTCTTGAGGCAGATGTGAAAAATGCTGTATGACGAGGATTTCGAGTTTCGTCCTTTACAATGCTGACTGGATTTATATTAGATCTCGAGCCCGGAGATTTTCATCGACTCATTTTTGGTGACATACCTGAGCACTGTTTCCGAAGGCAAAAAGGTGAACTCAACTATTGGTGGTCACGTTGCTTTCGATATCCGGATGCAAAAGATCGCGCTTCGTCTATTACAACATGTCGAACCGAGTCACCGACTTTCGGAGGCTGTTCACCACGACGAGATGCGAAACGGTTTGGTCGCCGACAGGTTTTCTTTGCTGAGTTTTACCATGCAAGCCGTGCGCATATCTGGTCAAACGTCCCCAGAACTCGTTTTTAGCCATGCGTCCTGTGTGAAGGCACAGCTTGACCTAGCTGCCAATGACGGCGAACACCACTTTCAACCTCCCTGCATGACAATCTACTTGCATGACTTTTTCTCAATTCATACAAAGTCCATGACAGAGATCTCCTGCTCCAAATTCGAGACACACATCTCACATGACCTGCCGGAGATTCTCGTGTTGACCGTGTCTGTGTCTACTACTGTTCTGCTGGGATTTATGGAGACCGCAAGGAAACTGAGATCTTCTCTGGCTGACTCACACCTCTCTTTCTTTTATCACATATTGCAGGTTTCTAATAACGCGGCCGTGATTGACCCGCTCTCCACCATTCAGCCATCTTTTCTTGTCCAAACCGGAACTCCCCAGCAGCTGCGTACCGACCCAATTTTTCGTCTCCTATTCCATTTGCGACACAGTCTCTGGGATTTAAAAGGCAACACCGAGAGAATGGATTCTGGCGTCACGTTGGATGATTTGAAACCCCTTCTATCATCTCGTCTTGCAGTTCTGGATCCAGAGGTCGACCCTGCATCTCAATTAGATTGGTTAAGGCCTTTATTTCCTGACCTCGGGCCTGTTAATGACTCAAAGCCTAACGGCACTGTGCGCCAGCCGTCTTTTCTTTCAGTAAAAATGATCACTTTACGCATTGTTATTTCTGACCCCAACCGTCTCCCAAGCGAATTGTGTTTGGGTGATTTGGTTGCAACCTTGCGGTCCAAGGACATGGATTTTATAGAGCTTTTTTCCACTGTCCGATCAAAGGCGACGTCGCAGGTTTCTCTACGGAAGAAGCCACTCTATTCTGTCCAGAAAATCTCGTTTTCGTTATCTCTCGGCGACCTTGAGGTCACAGTGCATCCGGACCTGATTAACTTCTTGCAGCAGGCACTTCGTGTCAAAAGGCAACATGCACACGTTCTGCCTTCGCTTTGGTCAAAGAGTGTTGATCAGGATCCTTCGATCGGAGTTGAGCAGGGCAACAAAAATCTTGATATCGCTATCTCTGTCCAGCGCATAAGCTTGCAGGCAGTCACGGAGAATTTGACGTTCGAATTTAGTGTCATAGGCCTGCAAAATGTATCGTCGTTGCTCGATCACCACCAGCACCCGGTCACACATCGCCCCATGAATCATTCCGTCATTTTCAAGAGTATTTCTATTCAGGCTCGATCCCCTTCTACACGTGCTCGCGGTTACAATCAGTTAGCTGAACTGAGTTTATCTGACTGTAGCATCAGCACCTGCGTACGCGAGGACGTGACTGGTCCAATAATTCACGTTGTTTGTCGTATCGAAGGCTTACATCTCAAGGTCCCACGTAGTGCGATTCGCACTTACCGCTTTTTTGAGGAATGGAGGGAAGACTTCCTTCCTGGAATTGAAGCTACGATGCAGGCCTTCCTCTCAGAACTCGAAAGAACCCCAAACGAGTCAACGACTTCTCCCAAACTGAAAAAGCACCGTCCTAGCTTTCAAATTCATGGTATGATCGGTACGATCGGTGTGTACCTGCGTGTCATGCGCAATACGTGGGTTTCTTGGGAGGGGAACAACACAGTGGCATATCTCACAACATCTCAGAGCTCTTTGGAAAATATTCATCAAACATTCGGAGTACAGCTCTCTTCCCAAATTTTCCACATCACCTCAGACTCCCCGAATATCGATTCAGACAATCGTGTTAAACTTGAATTGCCGCCAATATTCCTATCAGGCCGACTTGATGGTGCCTCCTTACACGCACTAGTGCTTATGCATTTTTTGGAGCTCAAAGCTAAACCGTCTCATTGGGATACTCTTCTCGTGGTCCAGCAGAAATTCGGGCAAGATTTCAATGACTTGGTCACCTTAGTCGAGGAAAGCCGGCTAAAACGTTCTAAGCCAAAAGAGTCGCCCCGGCGTCAAGGAGCTCCCTCGGACTATTCCATTTTCCTCAAAATGGACGGTTTTCGCATCGGCTTTGAGGGGCTTTCTTCCAATCTTTATCTAGAATGTCCAGGGATGAATGGACGATTAGAAAGCATTCCTGAACGCGCTTGGTCGATTATGGTGACGGATCTTTCTCTTTCGTTAGATCCCCGAATCGCTCCTGAGCAGTCGTCATCATCGTATCGACAACATCGCTCCGTCTTCGTTGTCGTAGATTTCAAAGTCGCCTCCCGAAACCATAGTTCAGGTGAAAACATTGCTGATATTCTTGAGATTTCCGTGTCAAAAATTCATGCCGTGATGCAACCAAGTTCAATTGGAGAGATTGGAGACTTTGTGGATCACCTGCAGGCAAGTAACGATGGTTATCATTACGATTTCAGTGGCTGAAACAAGGTGTAGATCGAGATTCTCGAACGGAGAGAACGACGGGCCATGGAACTTGCCGCTTTCAAAGAAAAGACACAGCAGCTTCTCAAAACCTTTGAGGTTGGGACTCAAGAGCCAAGAGAGAAGAAGACAAGCATGGATTGGTTGAATGAATATAGCGTCCAGTTCACCATTCGAAGTGTGGGCGTAGCCTTTCCACTGGATGATAGTGGCCAGCAAGTGAACAGCCACAAATTGGACCCTCTACGTGCTTTTCTGTTTTCTATAAAATCCATTCAATTCTCAGTCGAACGTGGCGAGACAGGCCAAGCAAAAATGGAAGGATTCTCGTTTCAGTTTGTTCCTAGGTATGTGGGGCAGCATTCCGTTCCAAAAAAATAATTATGTCTCATTAACGTCTGTTCAGATTCCGGCAGTCCATTTCCAGTGATTTCGCTGGTGAGAACCATGAAACGAAAAATCGTCTTCTGTACCCAAAAATGCAGGCCCAGCTTCGCTCTTCGGGATCATCGTCCTCTCGTCAATTTTTCGTGGATGCCAGTGTTAGCGGGTTTATCCTAGATCTGGACTCCGCTATTCCGAACTACGTCTTTGCCCTGGCAGATATGTACAGATCCGGCAAAGACCGGGTTGCTAGGCTGTCTGCTGCTATCCCTCGTACTTATGAAGCACCTGCAAAAGCTACCAACCTTCCCTCTTCAAGCTTTTTTGCGGCGCTTACCTTCTCGAGTGGAAAGGTCTGCATGCACAGCTCAGAGACGACTGACTCATCCCGACCTCCATCATTTATCGGGGTGTGGAATCGTTCAGACTCAGGCGCTGAGGTTTTCAATCTTCCCGAAGTGTCGGTCTGGGCTGAGTATCGTCCTCTCCCCGCTCGGACTGGTCATGTGGATCGCGGATCGTCGATCCTCATGTTTAAAACCACGATACATTCAAGTCGGAATACGCTCCGACCGACACTATTACCTTTCTTTACCGACATAGTATCACTGGTTGAAACTCGGCTGAGAACGGTGTCTGAGCAATCGCAGTTGCCTGCAGTTGCTGCTAGCAAGGATGCCATTAATTACACGGATTCCATAGAATCTCAGACTTCTCCGTCTTCTCTACAGATCAGTTTCAGTCTACGCATTGATCAATCGAGACTGGAACTTACTTGCTACCCAGACGTGAATGTCGTCGCTGCACTGAATTGGGATAGCGGTGGATTTATGGTCACCGCTTCACCAGGAGCGAGAAAGGTCACTTTCAGCGGGAGTGTTGCTGGGTTGACGATTGGACTAAAACACGGATTTCTGAGCGAAGATTGTGTCCGGTTGGATGCTCGTAACCTCGCCTTTTCCGTTACTTTTGGAAAAATGGATACCGAGCAAAACCGTACCATAAGTTCTATCTCCTTCGTACTTGATACCGAATTTTTAGGAGGGGTAAAGTTTTCTCGTCTACAGGATATCCTTTGCTTCAAAGCCGTTTGGCTAGATCGGATACCGTTGTTCAACACGACGGAAAACCATGCTGACCCCACAGTATCTGCAGCAACTTCTTTGGACTCCCTCAAACAGGAATTTACTACTCTTGTCCTCATACGAATTCGACAAATCAAACTGGAGATTGATTTAGGCCAATCTATCAGCTCAGTCGTGTTACACCTGGAGAATTCGGTTTTGCGCTCAAAATTCACTCAAGCCAGTAATGAGGTCTCCCTTTGTGTCAGACATGTATCAGCAGCTGCCAGAGGAAATGTAGCTGGTTATGCCGATGTCTCTAATTGTGTGTTCCAGACTGTCCGACGCATAGAAGACCCCTACTCGGGAAAAGCATCTCATACTCGCATGTTGGAATTGCGCATGACTAGTGGGCCCCTCATCGTCGTACTAGAATCAGATTATCAAAAATTGCTGCATTATCGGTGAATGATTTTGGCATTGCTTTCAAAAAAAAGGTTGATTAAACGCTTTCTAGTGCGGAACCGTTGGAAGTAGAGATTCTCGATGATTGGTCTAAAACTCCATCCGAATCTGATGACGACCGTCCTCTCCAACTATCCTTTACGGTGACTAGTCCAGAAGTGGTTGCTGTCGCCACTGTTGGAACCATACCCAAATTGCTGTCTTATGCCAATAAGTTTCGAGCCAATCTCGAAGCGCAGCGGGAGGGTGCGAGTCGGGAATCACAGACATTTCGAATATCTCGATCTCCGAGACCTGATAATCCTCTTTCTGCTGTAGCAGAGGCGATGATTAACTCTGCCCGGTCTCGGTTGGAAGAAGCCGGTTACAGTTTATCATATACAATCAAACAACATATGAGCCTCAGGCTGGACTTGCTCCGTTTGGTGGTCTTTCCGCGGACTATGGCCGATGTGGAGGTAGCACAATTTGTCGGACAAAATGTTCGAGGCCGTCTGGACCGTTTGGTCGAGTCGGAAGCACCAGCAGCCAAACGGGATATCAAGCTCTCGTTTTCGCTCATGAAAATATCACGTTACACGCAGCTCGGTCATGTTGTGATGCCGCCTAGCTCCGAGCTGTCGGATGGCAAGGAGTGGCTGGAAGAGTTACTCAAGGACGCGAACGGTACAGATATTGTCGGCTTACCATCGATGGTAATGCACATGAAAAGTGAGGAAACGAAAGATGGCGTTCAGAAGGTATTGCATTATGACTTCGACAGCAAGTTTGTGCGCCACAAGGACAGACAGCAAGCCGAAGATATCTACATTACTCTGAACGTCGGTCTCTATTCGTGGTTAACCGTATTGCGAAAAACCCTCACCCGAGAAATGGAGCAAGCCAAAACTACTGGTACAGTAAGACCATTCGATGTGCCGACTCTCGATATTCCTAGATCGGCCACAATAACACGGTCTTCTCTTGACGCCCCTTTGAACGGAACGAGCCGGATGGTACCTCCCTTGCAGACCTCGCCTACACCATTGGATTCTACAGCTCGACCAGTAGAATCAGAGCAGGACGAGCCTCCTCTATCGGCTTTACCGGTCGAGAGTACTGGCCTGATCTATAGGCCAGGCAGTCGACACATTGAACGGCTCACTATGAGGCAGCTGGGTGATGCCACACCAGATGTCATGCATCCATTCTTCATGAAGAAAGCAGGTTTTCGTTTAGAAGACTCATTACCCCAGTACGTGCACGAGTATGCGACAGCACCACTGGAGGAGATTATGGAAGCCTTGTTAAAATTATACAGCAGGCAATTGTTAATAGGGAAAAGTGTAGAATAAGAAATTTTTGACGAGAACACGAAATACATGCATATTCTTCTAAAATGCGAGTCTCGAGCATCATTTCCCACTAAAGACACTTAAGAGGGCGAAACAGCCATACAAAAGTCCAACAGGATACGCGACAAGTAATCTTTGATCAGACATTCTCAAGACGGCCACGAAGATCCCCGACGCAGAGTACGTGCACCAGATTATCGATATGAGGGCTAACAGATACCCAAATATATCACTGGACTTGGTCAGGACACGAAGAACATGAAGGCTTGGGCACGCACTCTAGAGTCATCATAACGCTCACAGCACCTATACCGACCATGGGTAATAGACAGTATCCCAAAACAGACGTGACACGATAGGCATCAATGCCCTTTTCAGACATAAGATTCAAGAGCAGATAAATGGAAATAGAACCAAAAAGGCCAACGCCATAGCTATAGCCAAAGTTTGGTTTACCCGACTGGTATAGAAAACAACAATGAACTCATGTAGGAATGAAGAAAGACAGGACGTACAAAAAGAAGAAAAATCGCAAAGCAAAAAACGAATAAAATTGGGCCTGCCAGGTCGGCATCGTCCATGATATGTTCGTCAATGTGACTCAGAGGATTGAGAACGGTCATTGATTTGGCACGTATATGAGAGAAGTTGATTCCAAGTTCTGAATTATGAGAAACCATTAGTAGGAGAACTAATGAGGGTGAAATGACCATGCCTTCAAGCAAAGGAGGCTCCCCTTCGAAGCCACCAGTTCCAAAAGCAGTCCACCAGCCGCCTACGGGCTGAATGTTTCCTCCATACGCTACGCCGCCATTCGAAATACTGCCCTGAGGGCCCATGCTTCCATCCAAACTCGGACGTGAACCAGGGTAGAAACTACCATCTGAGGGGGACGGTGCATAGAACTGAAGATTGGAAGGCTGTTGGTGTTGGGAATAATAGGAATCTTGAGAGGAAGAAGGGGCGTACGAATTGTCCTGCCACATGGTAGTACTCAAGTGACAGGTAGAGCGCGACGTGTTCTGGTTCTGTGTTTATATTTTGTTTGTCTTCAGCTTGACTGGTTAAGGCCATGGTAAGCAGCCTCCTTTTTTCAACCCTCCAGTCTCCTCATCGTTGCTCTCTTCTATGTAGCCTCAAAATGAATATATTGAGGAGCATATCAAGCGCCATGGAAGGCGTTTAGATTACTTCGAGCGCAAGTCTGTCTGTTCCATCCTCCACTTAAGACATAATTTTCTCATCGTTTCCTTCCCACTTAGGCGGAAGCGTGAAGCTCGGGCTGCTCACCGTTCGTCTGCCGTTGCACAAAAGGCCTTCGGTATCAAGGCCAAACTCCTTCATGCTAAACGTCATGCCGAGAAAGTGCAGCTCAAAAAAACGCTCAAAGCTCACGACGAACGCAACGTCAAGCAGGCTGATTCATCTACTGTTCCAGATGGCGCATTACCTACCTATCTTCTCGATCGTGAAGGCCAAAAAGATGCAAAGGCACTTTCTAGTGCTATAAAACAAAAGCGCAAAGACAAAGCTGCAAAATATGCTGTGCCGCTACCCAAGGTTCGGGGGATCGCTGAGGATGAGATGTTCAAAGTCATGAAAACTGGGAAGAGTAAAAGCAAATCTTGGAAGCGGATGGTCACGAAAGCTACGTTCGTTGGTGAAGGTTTCACTCGCAAACCGGTCAAAATGGAGAGGTTCGTGCGACCTATGGCTCTACGGTACAAAAAGGCCAATGTCACGCATCGTACGTATCTTTTTCTCGACTTGTCTGCCTCTCCATTGCTGAAAATGTATCACGATTCCTAGCGGACTTGAAAGCAACGTTTCAGTTGCAGATCCTTGGTGTCAAGAAAAACCCCCAATCACCGATGTATACTCAGCTTGGGGTAATGACAAAGGGAACTGTAATAGAAGTCAATGTCTCTGAGCTAGGAATGGTCACTACCGGGGGCAAGGTCGTATTTGGAAAGTACGCCCAAATTACCAACAATCCTGAAAATGATGGATGTATCAACGCCGTCCTCCGTGAGTTTATCTCTTCCTTTCACTTCCGCATTCATCTGACGTTTACTTGTTCATATCATAGTCGTCTGATGTGTTACAGTGTACATGCAGGTCTTCATAGTCAGTTTTGTATCAATAGACGAATATCCTACTTTTTCGCACTTACATCCAAATTGTATCAAGTTTTATCGGAAACGGAGAACTTGTTGAGATATAATAACACGACTTGGTTAAGTTGGTCCGTCGAAGTTAGAAGCTACAGCATGACAAAAGTGTACAACGTTAAAATGAAAGAAGATAAAATACAGATACGTCCTATAACCGACCCCATGGAAGTAATAGTGGTACAAAATGCCTGGATCTTAACGATATGTATCTGCTTCAGTCGAATATGGTCGATGAGTAAGATGGCTGGTGTAACCTTCACTCCAACCAGAAGGTGGATAAGGCATATTGCGATGGAGTTCGTCCCAAGTCCCGCTGGTATAAAAGATCAGTCCGAAAGGACGAGCTATGAACAGTTGGAATACATACCTGTATGGTTTATCATATATTGCCATAGTGGGCGTAGAACGGGCGTGGGATGTCGGGAGGTGCTGCCCCACACCTCTCTCTTCCCAATGGTACCTACCTGGGAAGTCCATGGCACCCGAGTCGTACTGGGAGGCAGTAGGAGAATAAGAAGTGTTACTGGCAGATGGTGTCCTATGCATTGCGCTAATGAAGGGAGGCGGGTGCTGAGTGTCACTAAGAGTCGCATCATGGTGGTCGTTTGTCGGTGGTTGTGGTAGCGGCCAATTTGTCTGCTGAAGACGTGATGGATCGTGGTCATAATGTTGACTGACTGTCTGGACTGGCCGCAAACGATTATTTCTTGCGGTGTCATCCCACCGGGAGGACGGATTTGGAATGGGATGAGGCACCCAAGAGGGAGGGTCATTATCAAATGCGATGTTTTGAGCGCTTGCCTCGTCGTCGAGAGATTGTCGAAGTTGAGCTCTAGAATTCACAGATATTAACTACTTTCGCTATAGCCGAGAGAAACTTAAAGACCTACAATAATTTGAGTACGACACCGTGACGAAGCGCGGCGCATTCCAAAGCCCGAATGAAAAGTGCGATATCATCTTTGAGAGCCTGTATGGGCCTCGCAAAATGAGGCTTGATATCCTCCGCTAGATTGACAATTTGGGCCTTCTCCTTTCCCTTCAAATCCCACAGATGTACGATGAGGATAGCAGCACAGATATTGGAGACGTTTATGAGATTGGGCAAATCAGACGATTTACGTTCCATCTGCGTTTCAATGATACGCGCGCAAGATTTTGCGGCGTTGCTGCAAAGGACAAGAGCCGGAAATGGAGAGGGTTGAGCATTCGCTGCGGCAAAACTTGGTTGAAGAAATTGTCGATAGACGAGGATCTGAGTGAGGTAGTAGTTGGTATATAACGCTGCGGACTGGTTAACAAATATGGGATCTTTGATTTGATTGGACCATTTTACTGTCCGAAGGTTAGATTTACGTGCAGTTATCACCAAAAAGAAAAAACTCACAATACTCTGGAATTGAATCAGCCCATTCTGATAATGTGGTCTCTAATTGCTGTACAATCGCTTTTGGACCAGGCATCGGTATTCGACCATAGACCAATTTCGAAGTGTTGAGAGGATACTAATTCGAAATTCAGGGCCAAAGCAGAGACAAAGAAATCAAATCGCTGACCAATGTCCTCAAGGCAAAAGCAATGATCTGCGTTAATTTGATCCACAAATTGAAAGCTGTGATTTTGCAAGGTACACCTTCGGGTTGCTTGAAAGCGGCAGAAGGATCCTCAGTTTCCCAGTATTCGTCGTCAACTTCCAGGGGGAGCTCTAAATCAAAACTAACAAACCCACTTTCTTCAGAAAGAAAAAAGAAAGAAAAAAGAAAGATATATACTCCTCCTCAGCTATGCAGCATGACCTTCCGAGTAATGAGCAGATGAACCGATCAAAGACGACAAGCATCCAAAATGCACGTTTCCAAAGTTCTTCATCCACAGTTGGTGTACGTTTATAAACGGTTTTGCGGTGTGCACCAACGTCTTGAGCTTTTCGGATGCCGATTGTGACAAAAAACCAGCCCACGGTATGATAGCTAGTCCCTCGTAAGAACATGGACAAGAGCTTGAAAGGGAACAAATCAACAAAGGAACGAAGATGTATTCAGGAAGGCAATTACCGTAAAAGTTTGGATTTCGAAAAGTGTGGCGGGGTATAAGAGACTTCGACGTGCTCGATGTATACCTGTGCATGAAAGACAAGTTATGTAGAGAATTGTCAATGTTGATGCTTCACCTACCAAGACCAATATTAAAGAAGTCCCATCCGGCAAGAGTCCAATCAATGGCGCCAGAGTTCTCTTTGGGATAGTCTTTGGGCAGGACGCGGGGGTCGTTACACCAACGACTAGCGACGGCGAACAAAGAGGCCATGACACATGCAAACCATATATTCTTTTCGTGGAGATTTTCACGCCACTGCTTCTCAAATGTTGGTCTGTGAAGGAGAGGGTGTTGAGAATTAGCATTTTCAAAGTAGAGTCGGATGAGTTCCGCCATGAGATCTTGAGGGGGAAATGCTTCGAGAACAGATGACAATAGTTCGGGAGAATCGACATGTAGGCCTTCCCAAACGAGCTCCCACTAGCAGGTCAGCAATGGGTCAAACAAAGTCAAGATAGATATCGTTTAGAAAGACGTACACGAGAAGCCTGCCAATATTCGGGACGACGGACTAGACTTGCTTCCTTAGGACCCGAAGAGGAGTACGGGATGGAAGCGTTCGAGTCACCACCGCCAGCACCTCCGACGGATTCGATGAAATGTTGCTGCTTGAAACGCCTGGTGGCATCGATGAGTTTCATTGAGCTACTTTGACCATGGAAACGCTCATGCTGTTCCTCTTTGGATTCTTCTGAATGCAAGTGTGAGGCCTTACGAAGGGTAAGCTGATGCATCCCGCCCTCGTAGCCGTCAACAAGGTCATCCGGGTCTGAGGAATAGGGTGAATCTGATGATCTTCCAGAGAGGGAGTTGTCACGGGAGTGCCGACGGGCATGTGAGTGGTCCCTGTTTTTTGAAGTAGTAGGCGAGATTAAGAGGTGGGAGGACCGGTGGGAGTAGCCTGGAGACGGAGACGAGGAACTGGGTTCCAGAGACCCAGAGGCGGAAGGTACGGATGAAGTGTTTGGGGGGTCCTTCCACGAACCGCGAACAACTGGCGGGCCTAACTCGTTAGAAAAATCCTGATCGGGTCGCAACTGAATGACAAGTCAATTCATCCGGCTGTGGAGCGTTCGGACTGGGGAAAAGAGTAGTTACCTTCTTTAAGAGAGCCTCCAATTTCTCGACTCGGTCTTCAAGGTCTGTGACATAGCTGGTTGGGATATATTAGCCATCCGTGTCGGGACTCGGGAGAGCGAGACCTACGCTTTTGGAGGGCCTCGAGGTTTGGACTCTTCACTGTAGACTCAAATACGTAAATAGAGGAACGTGAAAAGAGATCTTCGGGGCACGGACACATAAGTACACGGCTTCCGGGATTGTATGCAGTTAGAGCAGACGTTATTGGGCATTTTCCAGCCATCGCAACGAGACTTTTTGCGTCGACAGACATCGCAAGCACGTTCCACCTTGCGTTTCTTTGGAGGATACTTGTCGGTGGGGACAGCGGGAGGGAGAAGCAGGTCTGAAGCCATAAGTCTTGAACAGACAATGTGAGGCTCAAATATCCAAATCACTCTCCACGTGCTCACAAACATTCCAAATTGTTAATCATTCTCACATTTCTCTTCTGACAAAAATGTTCACCAGGTCCTTCGCTCCCTCTCTTATCCGCCTCCGTCATTCAGCTACCACCTTTTCTCGTCCTGGCCCCCCTCCTTTGCCTCGCGATCAGCAACAAGAGTTCGAAGATCTTCAGCGTGCCGCTCAGACCCCTCCATCCGCCTCCCAATCTGAACCTACTCTCCATCCTGATGCCCGCCAACCTCTCCAACCATCCTTCGAGGGTGACGTAAATCCCATCACTGGTGAGCAGGGAGGCCCAAAGCAAGAGCCCGTCAATCGCTGGAACGATTCCGAGGGAGATTGGAGCTTCAAAGGTCGTGTATCCGACTTCTAACATTCCGTCATCCCAAGGCAGAAGGCAGTGTAGCGGCATAGTAATGCCGCAACGAGCTACATCCTCCTGCAGATCGCATTGCAGATGTTCGTACTTACATAGCGTACGAGCCGTGCGAATGCTCTGTATCCAGAAACGGTCAATTTTGAATGTATCATCTACTTTTGGTCGATAAACATGAGGCCACCTTGTTGTATGAAGCACAGAAGGACATTCAGCGAAGGATTTTTGCGAAAGAGGGTACGCTATATGAGGGCACGGTCATGGAAGCCATTGCGCGAGTGAACAGTACTCATTGGTGACGTTATTTACATCTATATACGGTACACAACACCAGATGGTGACACCTACAAGCCAGGAGTTACAATATGGAGACGGAAGTAGACAGAATTCTGAATAGCGAGTCAAATCCAATCTTATCGACGGATACCCCGAGACGCTGTAGGTGCTACACCGCGACCACGACGAGCTAGGAGAAAAAAAGATCGTGCGGTTCAGTGACATGTTCGAGTGAGAAAGAGAGTGATCCGTACCGTTTGCTGCAAAAAACACAACGCATCAGAATAGACAAGTCGTGACTGGTATATGTACGCACCTCGCATAATTGTAGCACGCCCACGAGCCGTGCCGATACCTCTTCCTCTCATCGCATTGGGACCCACTCGTTTGAACCTAATACAACGTCAGGTAATGACAGAAGGAGACGAAAAAAAAATCGCGTACATAGGAGCGTTCTGTAACATGTCCGGTACAATAAAGAAACGAACCATACTGCCCCGAATGTACACTTGATCTAATTGTGATACACGTCCATCCCTCCCAGTGACAGTGATATCCTTGAGAGCTATGTTGAGGTCATCCTCGGCTGCAGATGGAGAATGAGTGGATGAAAAAGAAAAAGAGAGGACACCCAGCTTACCTTCTGCTAATTTTCCGCGGTAAAGTTGGCCTGTTTTCAATTCAACTGTGATAACATGACCCAAGGATTCGTGGAGCAGCTTGACGGGAACACCGAGACCAGCGTTTGCCATCGTCCGAGTTTTAGTGTTTTGGGAGGAGACTACTAGTGGGACACAAGTCACGCGTCTGGCTTGCCAAAGAGTCACACCAAGCAGCAGATGTCGAAAATCGCTGGCCCTGCTTTCTCCTACTCTTCCTCCTCTGTCACCCCAGTTGGATCCCCCAATGTCTCATCGACGGCTATCTCGCCCTCGTATACCCCTCTTCCGCAGAGCTCACTGACGTCTCATGCTGGGCCTTCTCATTGGCGACCCCCAGCCCACTGGAGAATAGACGAAACCTCTACCAATGGATCCATCCCAAAAAAGCCCCCAAGGAAAAAGATACGAACTACCGAAGAGGAAGAAATCACCGCAGCAACTGCAACAAGGTGACTTGAACATTTCCTCTTGGTGCAAAGCACATATTTCTCAATCACATTTCCAGGGTTTCTTCACGTTTGGCTACAGATCACACACTCGTTCGCTTTCCAGATGTAGACGCACCCTTTACAGATAAATTTGATGTCATAAATCGCCTTCTACCATATCATGTCTTTCTGCAACCTCAAGAGGACTTAATGAACTCGGATCGCAAGGGTAAAACAAAAGCGTTTTCCGAAGATAAACAAGAGATTCAAGGTCGGTAGTATTCACCTATGGCATGACATTTCGATTCTTTTACTGAGTTGTACTAGAAACCAAATTCGCTCTTGAATGCGCCCGCCGACGACGCAAATTGACGGAACGGTTTCGGAAAGCAAGAGTCAGGTCAGGTCAGGTACGTCATATTTTGTTTTTTCGCGACACGGAATCCTGTTCCAATCTTTCGCGATTTTCTGCTATCAAGGAACCCTCGCCAAACGACCAGATCGTTGTCTTAACGCAATCCGTTCTGGACGCCGACCGCTCCGATTTAGCCTTGCTCAATAGCGAGCTTCGTTCAGCTCGGACAGAATTAGAAAAACTGGAGCGTGAAAAGCGAGCAGCATCCAACCCCCAACGTCCTTACTATACCCAATCTAGCGTTCAAGCTCCGTATTACCGAGGTTATCCAGCATACACCTATGCCCAAGCTTATGGTGTACCTCAACAACAATCCACCACTGCAACATCTACACCAACAACAAACCAAAATCCTACTCCTTATCAATCGGGAGCTGCCATTCCTGTCCAGCTTCCTGTCGCCTCTTTGCCGGCTCTCAACCAACTCGGCATTACTCCTGTTCCAGCCGCCTCAGTACCTACAGACGGCCAGCCCCCACCTGCTGTTCTACGTGGCTCGTCCGCTAATGGAACCATGCTAAATCTAGAGATCAACGTGTCCCTGTTGCATTCAGCACAGATGAGTGGCTTGGCACTGATCTTGAACTCGCTGATGTCGCGAACGGCTGGGACAGCCAGCAACTCTGCGCCTTCGGCTCCATCAAACAGTGGGTAGGGAGGGGAGAACTGAGGAATCAGGATATGATAGTACTGTAGGCTATTAATGTTATGTGTATTTTGTATCTATGCTGTGAAATGCGCCAAGGGCAGAAAAATACCGCGAGTGACATACATGTACAACATATGATCAATCATATGGGACAATATTGAGCCCCCTGTTCCGACGTTTTTTGTTTCTATCCTCCATGGGCAACTCAGACACCACCCCAAGGCCCAGTACTGGCATCATTGCCCCGTCCCCAACCAGCTGGCGTCGAGAGCGTCTCATGCGCATCGGAACTAGTCTTTCTTTACCCTCCCCAGAAAACATCGATTCTTTTGAGCCTTCTTCACCTCCTACCCCTGCCCTTACCGAAAACGCTCCCTTACAAGCAAACAGCACATCTCACTCCTACGGTTCTCTTCCCCAATCTCGGTACCATAGTCTCCGAAACACTTTCAGCTTCCGTCTGGGACGTGCCCCATCCGGTCTCTTGCATACCGCCCCTCCTAGTCCCACCTCGTTCCGCAACTACTCTCGTCTCACCGCCCAGAGACCCATATCTGCCTATGATGCTCCTCTCACTGACAAGGTTGATGGTGAAAATGAGTCTGAATCGAATATGGATGCCAAAATAAACGGTATCCGGGTCTGGTACTCCTCCTTCTCCTCAATCGACTGGTTGCATGATGCAATTAAGGACTCGGTACGTTTCTCCAGACTCAGGAGGCGTAAGTCTTCAATTCGAGCGCGTCTTCGGCTCGCTTTCGATAGAAGCTTGGGATGGATTGTTGTCACCGTTGTAGGCCTCTTGACAGCTGTAGTGGCTTTCTTGGTAGTTCGAAGCGAGCAGTGGTTATTCGATTCCAAAGAAGGATACTGCTCCACCAATTGGTGGAAGGCGAAGAGGTTCTGCTGCCCTCAGGTGGATGAGACCATGGTACCTGCCACGGACGAAAATTGTTCTGCCTGGAACACATGGGCTGAAGTTTTCAAAGGGGGTGCAATGGTTGAATATGTATCATATGCTGTGATCGCCGTGTGTATACTCCAACTCTTTTGTTTTTTTTTTTACACGGCCGGCTGAATGGAGTTCTCTTGTCAGCTTCTGCTCGCCTTTGTCTCGTGTCTACTCACCATCTACCTTACCAATTCGACAAGCTTCGTTACGCGGAAAGAGTCAGGGGTTCTTTCACCAGAGTTTTTGGACCCGGCCAAGGGACCGGCCGAATCCCAGCCCCAACGCAAGATCATGTTCTATGTCAGTCATGATTCCTTTCTCTCGATGACTGTCATGTCACTCAACATGTGTGCAGGCCGCTGGTAGTGGTATTCCTGAAATCAAGACCATTCTTTCCGGTTAGAAAGCATTCTCCCGAGTGAACTTTTTTTGCTATTGGCTAACAGTATCGCCCGATAGGCTTCGTGATCCATGGGTATCTTGGTGGACGGGTTCTTTTTACCAAAGCAGTGGGCTTAGCTTTGTCTGTTGCTTCTGGGCTCTCTCTTGGCAAAGAAGGCCCCTTTGTTCATATCGCAAGTTGTATCGGGAATATTGTCAGCCGTGTTCACAGCAAGTACGAAAACAATGAGGGTGAGGATCCTATCGCTTTTGTAGGAATCCGTCTAAGTCCACTTTAGCTAAGCGTCGTGAAATCCTGAGTGCTGCATGTGCGGCTGGTGTCGCGGTCGCTTTCGGAGCGCCCATTGGTGGTACCTTGTTCAGTCTGGAAGAAGTCTCGTACTTTTTCCCTCCAAAGGTGCA
The DNA here is from genome assembly GCA_004369135.1 of Dendrothele bispora CBS 962.96. NCBI lineage: Eukaryota > Fungi > Basidiomycota > Agaricomycetes > Agaricales > Dendrothele > Dendrothele bispora. Next base: position 64,493 of record ML179195.1, on the reverse strand, counting down.
TAATTCTGTCTTCCTTCAGATGCGAATCTCACCCGTCCCCCGCGCAGGTTATGTGGAGAAGGTACATCCCATGGAAGACGAATTCCCAAACTAATACAAATTTCTGATTGATTTTTTTCCATCCAGCTTCTTCTGTGCCATGATTGCTGCTATTACCCTCAAAATGCTCGATCCTTTTGGCACTGGGAAACTAGTACTCTTTCAGGTCACTTACGACAGGGTGCGTACTTCATTGTCTTCTAATTACAGAGGATTGACTGACCATGGTACAGGATTGGCATGCATATGAATTACTCCCTTTCTTGCTCCTCGGTGTATTCGGGGTGTGTACCTTTATATTATGACTTGTCGACTCGCAGACTGACACCGGTTAAACAGGGCGTTTATGGCGCATATTTCTCGAAACTCAACTTCAGATGGAGCCGGGATGTTCGCAACGCCACTTGGTTAAAAAACCACCCGGTGGTGGAGGTTCTATTGGTGAGACTTCCGATCTTGTACTTTCACTTCGTCTCATGGAAGGGACAGGTCACATTTGTAACAACTCTTTTGTGCTTCCTCAATCCTTACACGCGGATGGGTGGCACGGAACTAGTCTACAATCTTTTCGCAGAATGCAGGACCGGCTCTGGGAACGACCACTCTGGTCTTTGTGTTCTTGACCCAGGTTCTTTTGTTGCTGTATGGCCGATCATTCAGAGTATACTGGTGGCAATGATCGTGAAAGGTGCCCTCACTATTGTGACATTCGGGATTAAAGTACCCGCGGGGATTTTCATTCCTACCCTTGGCGTCGGTGCCTGTGCTGGTCGAGTGTTGGGAATTGCGATGCAATACTTCCAATACAACTATCCAGATGCTCGTTTGTTCCAAATTTGCAATGGCGACCTTGATTGTAAGTATCTTTACGACTGTAGCCGTCGGATTGACACATAGATCAATAGGTATCATCCCCGGCCTCTATGCCATGGTCGGAGCTGCGGCGGCCTTGTCAGGAGTGACGGTCAGTCTTCGGTCATATTAACATAAACGTTAATACTTATCCGAGTTTTTTTGTACAGCGCACAACAGTGTCCTTGGCAGTAATAATGTTCGAACTAACTGATACTTTGACATATGCTGTACCCGTCATGCTTTCGGTCCTGGTTGCCAAGACCGTCGCGGATGCTCTTGAGCCTAAGGGAATTTATGACCTTGTTATCGATTTATCACAGCTTCCTTATCTCGACTCCAAACACGAATATCTGTGGGGTAATCTCCAGGTTGGAGACGTTGTGAGTTCCTGACATCTGTGAATTTCCCATCCTTACGTGGTTTCAGACTGCCCGTGATGTCCAAGTGATCCAGCTTGATCGCACCAATACGGTCAAGAGTCTCAGAGATCAGTTGCAGGAAGTATTGCGTTCGGGCAATGATGATAGCGGTTTCCCTATCCTGCGCAAGGACGACGACCACGACGACATGAGACTGGTCGGTTACATTGGAGCCAACGAATTGGAACATGCTCTTAGTTCGTATTCATCTCACAGGCTCCACTCTTTGAGTGCTAACGTACCTGGTTTACAGGTATTGTCGCCGACGACGCTGAGGCTGAGATACACTTCACCAGCACTTACGGCCATCGGCCTATGGCTTCGTCTTCATTGTCTTCGTTACTGGACGGCACTGAGGGTTATTCCCAAGACCCCTTCGACTTTAGCATCTACATGGACCAGGTCTGTCTAGGTCAACCGAGATTAGCCCTACAATACTGAAAACTCTATGACTAGGCACCCCTTACCATGCAATCTAACTCTCCGTTGGAGCTCGTTCACCAGTTCTTCGTGAAATTGGGTGCCCGATATATTATAATCACAGACTTGGATGGTTTCTGTAAGTCCGCTCGCGTTTGTTTCTCTTCTCCTGTTAACAATCGGCTCCCAGACGAGGGTGTGATTGACAAAAAAACGTGGCTTGCGTTTTTGAGTGAGTTGGAGGAGAAACATTGAATTGGACACCCAACAGACTTTTTTTATGTAACACATCATTTTGTTCTGAGCATAATAACCTCATTGACATATTCCAGCAGTTCCCTAGGGGGACCTTTGCTGTGTAACTAACTAACTAACTATAGTATTTTCATCTTTTATCATACCACTATTTACATACACATGTAATTGTCTTACGTTTTCACGACTTCAAAGACTTCAGTTTCCCGTTCATCACACACAACAATTATACCAATGTCTTGGCGTACATAGACAGTCTTTCATTTGTGGTGTCCCATAATAGGAAAGCACTGCTCGGATCCGTCGCGAGCTTACCTCGAATCCAAAACTAGTCGTAGCTTGGCATCAGGAAAAATGGTCGGGGTGCATGGAATGTGCTGCGGAGACGGTTAATGGCTAGTGTGCGCCACATATGAACGGAATCTAAAACAAAACAAATTCACGAACGGGCCTTGTTCGACACGATTTGTTGACTATCGTTCCCGTCCGATGGTCGATGCTGGATGCGCATAGCTTGATTGACCGACTTCAACATGTCTGTAGCCCGAACGACTTCTTCTACATTGCTTTTCGCCACGCGTTGCAACAATTCACGAGCAAGTTGTAAATTACCACCGGAATTTAGCTCGTATTCCGCGACTTCCAAACTAGATTTGGCATATTCTGCAATATGTCGTTCTGATTTTCCGTAATATACAAACAATCAGTCGTCGGAGTAAGAAAGAGGAGAAAAATCAACTGTACCATCAGCTTGGCAGACTTCAACGATCCTTCGATGGTAGCCGACGGCTTCTGCATGCTCTCCCAAATTACGATATATTCGAGCTAGTGCTTGGTTCAATATTATTTCGTCGGGGCCCGCAGGAATAAGAGCACGTTTGTAGCACTCAATTGCTTCTCGGAGACTGTTCGGTAGTGTTAACAACAGCCAAACATGTACAAAAAAAAGACTTGCTATCTCATCTCCTCATAGCACATTCCAAGACCTTGCCAGAGACGTACATCATACGGTCTTTACAACCATCGTCAGCTCAGAGAAGTAAAGAAAGGTATTTTCTTACCTTAATGCAGTGCAGTAGTGATAATAATGCAGCGCATACTGGTGCATGTTCAAGAGTTCATACGCTTGCCCAAGACCGTACCAGGCTCGGTAATCCTTACGATTGATGTCTAACGTGGAGTTCTTTGGAGGATAATCACGAAACGGATGGTATAACTCGTACCTACCGCACGTCGATATGCTTCGATTGCAGCATGAGAGTTTTTGGTCTCAACATATTCGTGCCCAAGTAGAGTCCATGCTTGTATATGAGTTGGATCGAGTTGTGTGGTCCGCTTGAAAAACTTGATTGCGGCGGCATGGTCTGCTTTCGAGGCGTAATGGTTTCCTGGACCGATAATTCATCAAGAAAATGTATGCCATGGCGATCTCAAAATACCAACCAATCAGATAGCAGACTTCGGGCCTATCCTTCTCAAGAGCCAGAAGATCGAGACCCAGTCTGGTGAGCTTGGTGCGCTGTCCGGTCAGAAATAGGACGTTGGCATAAATGTCTACGTTCTCGATCTTGTAGGGATCCAGGTTAAGAAGTTTGGCAAATTGTGTACCGGCCTGGTCATGGTCTTCGACGACATGGGAGGTCAGAACAAGTCGCAGAAGCCACAAAACGGACAAACCTCGCAGGTGATGCAATGCACAGGCACGAAGCTCCATAATCCAGAGACTTCCAGGGAAATAATTAGGAGAGAGAAGTCTATCACACAGACCAACCTCATGCTCGCTTGGATTGTCCAAGTCGTTCGCTGTTTTCACCTGGAACATTTGCACTAACGGATGCTCCACAGGTAACGGTAGCAAAGGCAACAGCGCAGTGAGCTACGAGCGAGGTCAATACGAGAGAAAGGAGTTTGTGAGCTAATCTACCTCTTCGCTATCCCCAACACAGCTAGCTAGGAGTGACCAGGTAGCCCAGTTCCACGGGAAGGCAGCGAGTGACATCAGACAAGCTTCGATGCATTCCTCCCGCATTGATAATTGTGCGAGGAGGACGGATTTCCTGTGGGTAAAAACCAATCGTACGCGCGGGGATCCTCGGTCGATACAACTTACAGGAACAAAAGAAAGGGTTCATCGTCGTTTGAGATAAGATCCAGAAGACTGTGAAGAACCATTTTCACAGGTTCTGAATGAGGCTTCCTAGTGACTTACCGTAACACCACAATAAGCACTGCGGCTCGTTATAGAAAGACGAAGGGCTTACGATCGAAGGTTTGCCAGTCTAAGTTTGCGGTGGGTTCTAATGCCTTTTGGAGCTTTTTAGGACCTCTGCTGAGAGAGAGAGGAAAGCACATACCAAAAGCCGACTATATATTGAAAGAAACCGCGCTTTTGGACTTGTACAACCAGATAAGATCGACTTCACCCTGAGAAACTCTTTTGATTCGAAACAGATTCGAGCGGTGGCAAGAGCGTCCCGTTCTCCTGCTTCGATGAAATTCAACGGCGAAAGATTTCTACCAAGCTGGATGGTGTTGTCAAATGGTTGCGTCGTGGGTTGAGTAATGATCAATGAGTCTTCCGTGAAAGACATGTCCGGCAGAGACCGTTTCCGAGCAGGAGTGGAAGTTGAAAACGAGGAGTTCTGGCCTGACCTATTGATTGGATTTCGTTTCGAGGCAGGGATGGCCAATAGCAACTCTGCGGCCCATGTGGAAGCAGCATTGAGAGCCCTTTCATCGCATTCGTTGATGGCAAGGCGCAGATACTGGGGTGTCAAGTGGTCGACGGTTGTGTTGGTGATCATGTGGAATGAGGGGTGACGATACGCGTCAAGGGAGTACACGTGCACGTGTCCTGGCCGACTTTCCACCGTCACCGACTCTGCTCGAGTACATCGATATTTCTTGGCGGTACAGCTTTATACATATTCATAGCGCTCTTTTTGACATGGCTGATTCTTTCGCTTCAGATATCCAAACCCTCGGCTTGCACTCGGGGTTGTACATCGAACCCCTGCTCTGGAGTGGGAGCAAACTTAACCTCTCGAATACCTTGGCGTTGTTCAATTCACGTTCATTGCATTCAACTTGTCCATCTCCTGACTTCTCTCAGCTTCGGAACTCGGTCCACAATGCCCTGCGTTGTTCTCGGGACTGTCGTTCTGATGTTCATACTCCTCATCAGGGTCTGGTTTATCTTACCTCAACGCCACAAGGGCGCGTCATCTAGGAGTAATCATAGCTCAAAATCGCGGAAACTTGCCATTTTTCTTGGCTCGGGCAAGTGTACTTTTCAAGGTGATATATTCCCTTGGTTCATTGACATCGTGCCACAGGTGGTCATACCAGTGAAGCTTTAGCACTTCTTTCGACGTTAGATTTTCAAAGGTATTCCCCAAGACTTTACATCATCAGCGAGGGGGACCATCTCAGCGCTCAAAAGGCGAGGACGTTAGAAGCTTCGAAGACGTCTACCAGTCAATTACTTTCTGTGCGCATCGTTCTCCTCTTATAGCCCTTGTCTCCCGACAAAACTCAAAGTAGCCTTCTCAAAGTCCTACAGCATCATCACAATACCCCGTGCACGCAAGGTTCACCAGCCCATTCTCACTACACCCCCTACTGCTCTTGTGTCCTTGCTGAAATGCATCTACTACGTGACCATTGAGCCACTATTTTCTCTCGATATCAAATTTGCGGATGTTCTGATCTTGAATGGACCTGGGACTTGTTTCGTTCTATGTCTTGCCGTCTACATCAATAAGGTAAGGCAGTCTCCGATTTACCAGTCACGAAACTAACTTTGTTTCCCTTTCAAGATACTTGGCCTCCCTTCTCCTAAGGTATTGTATGTTGAATCCTTCGCACGAGTCAAAACGCTTTCGGTCTCCGGAAAAATCCTTCGCAACTTGGTCGACAGGTGAGTCCCCTGAACGGTCGTGTCCGACGCTGTATTACTGCTCTAACACTTTCTAGATTTATTGTGCAGTGGCCCCAAGTACTAGACGACGGAAAACGAGGAGAATATCACGGGTGGCTTGTATGACGTTCTTGAAGGAAATTTCAAGTCTGAGATTACTCAAAGGCTCCATATACCCTTCTGATCGTCCCAAAGAATCGTAGGAAACGTCATTTCGGAATTTGGAAGTTTTGGAAGATATACGAATTGGAAATGCCATTTCTTTGAGAATGCAATAAATCTGGTCATGGAGTTCTGGTAAGTAAACAGAAGATGCTCACTTTCTTTGATTTCTTGAGTTCCGCCATAAGTTCTTTCTTGGCTTGCCCACATTACTCTTAGCCCCTGTCCATGCGCCTCGAGCCACTGGTCTACATGCAATCAAATCAACCATACACGGATCCTGTTTCTCGACCTGTATACAGCTCGTTTCACGATAGTAGAGTAGGTGAGATCGATGGGATGTTCATCAGAGAGTCGAGGAAATAATAAGTGTACAATAAACGGTGCCTACTTATGTTTAGAGTGTGGTTACTGCGTGGATAGATTATAGGTTGATGTTCGTGATATCGACAGCATAATTTCCAGCCAAGTGTGCCTGACCCAGATAATAACTTGGCCAAGCCAAGTGGACTCTCACAGGATATGGCTGGTGCCTTATACTGATTCCTTTATCAAATAATAGGAGCCTCGGAGAATTTATGAAGATTTATGAAGTTCTTTAGAAAAATGAAAGCATCATACACAGTTACTCATGAGTGGCGGAAACTGAAGACATCAGATATACGAATCCAAGGCCTGACTCAAATCCGGAAAATGTAAGTCATGTGTGGCGTGGAAATTCTCGAACATTGGCTATAGCTACTTATGTAGCTGATAAATACCTAAAAAGAATATTCTATCACCCTTGAGCCACATTGATCCCGAGCCTCTGTATGAGTCATACTGTCATAGAGTTACCAACGCTAACTATAGTATGAGTAGAGCCTACTGTTTCAAGGAGTCTTGGCCCCGCGCAGTTACATCGATCCTTCCTAAGTAAGCGAAAAAGATTTACATAATGCTTTGTATCACGGTCTATCAAGCTTCAAGGCTTCAAGGCTGAGTGGTAGTGAGGTATCAAAAATCGACTCGGGGTTCATTTCGGGATACTACTGTCGTTGAAGTTGTTACTACCGTTGTCCTCAAGGACAAGGTCTAATTTGACTTGATCGAATGTCGCTTAACAAGTCCGGGGTCCCATTCTGTAAGCCGTGACTCTCATTGTGACTATCCTCGGGGATTACTCGGGGACCAGTCCATAGACTGATGTCGGGTTGGGCGCTATTTGGCGCGACCCGACGCGGTACTCCGGTGTTGAAGACGCTGTGAAAATGGAGGCTTTTGTCTTCGTAGTCTCTTCTGAAATTTTAATTTTGAGGATTTTCTAAGTGCTTGGATCGCGCCTGGCTAGTGTCGCAGCAGTCATCGTGATTTGTCTGCTTCACCCGAACTTGCCGGGCTTTTTCCGGCTTTCTTCAGCTTGGAGAAGCCGATCAAGCCAGCAATGTCGGCCCGATATGTTTTGTCACAACCAAGTCCGCATTTGGCAGGAAGAACTGACAGAGCCCGGCAAGTCCGGCAACTAATGGGACAGTATTTTATTTCTATGTCTAGAAGTTTAAAAGAATCGGCACTCTCTATCAAACGTACGCCTACTCCCGACTGGAGGGATAATGACAAGATAAAGTCTGCACAACCTTTGCTCAAATTATGTATGTCGTCGGGTTGATGGGCGGGATCCCGCCCCGAGTCCATTGGTGTTTCTGGGACCATTATCACGGGACTTGTAACGCTGGAGGCATCACGGAGTTCCAGGACCCCAAGTGTACGTACCGAATAAGGACGTGGGAAGTAAAATTAGACCTTGTCCTTGAGGACGACGGTATGTTACGTTGGACTCAGCAAACTGGAATCTACTAATTATGGCAGATTGATATGTATACAGGTGATTGTGAGAAATACACTTTTCCGGTTAATCGCACTACTCTCGAGCCATTACGATACAGCGCCATCCTCTCCGGGCGGGACCGCTTCATTCGCACGAAAATAATCATTCATAACATCAATCTATGTGCCTTGCGTAAGTGAGATTCTACTCTCGTATCGCCGCTTTTTCCGATTTGATGTTTGTCTCTGCCAAGGCCAAAGGGTCTCATATTGATTCCCGAGGAATACCTTCTTTTGACATACATAGATATCGTTTTACATGGTACTAAATAACGACCGCAATGATTCACCACCGCAAGGGAACGTTGCACACAAGTCTATTATGGTAAGAAACTTAGCGAATATCTTACAATCGGACTCCGTTTGAGAAACTCAGGCGCATCAGCTCCAGCTCAGCTGGAATAGTCGAAGTCATATCATCGCGGGACATAGGTTACCTTCGTCGACAGATTTATTGCCAATCCCAAGAACCTCTATAATGAACTTGAGTATATTCAGCACAAAGATTGCTTACAGTGGCGCATCCACCCAAGCTTGCAGGCGTCGTAATGGAGCAAGATCTACTGCTTTTGCTCTTGCCCTTCTGAATCAGAACGGAATTGCCTCGGGACTCCGGAACACAAGGAGGAGTCTAACTTGCTGGGCATGCCAAGTCCTTCTTTCTCGCTCAATACCCGTTCTTCTGGCTCGACTCCATACATCCATACAAGCATCATTTTTAGTCAGCAGCATTTTATTCTAGAGTATGGCAAGGGTCAATCGACGTGAATACGTTTGTACGACCCAGGACGAGAATACCGGACAAGTGGTCATTAAACACTGGATATGTGAGGTTGACAGGAGGGCTGCAGGTTTCGACAGAGATTGAATAGACAAACGCAACATTGTTTTTTTTTTCTCCGACGCCACTTGGCTCATCAAAGGCCTATTTTCATGTACAGTTCGATGTCTATTCCGACGGTGCTTACGAAGTGGTATGTCTACCGTGATCTTTCCCGTCTTCACACTATTGTTCTCATATTTCGTTCTAAATTTCGGGCAACTGTACACTCTCACATCGATCGTGGTAATCGGTGGAATCCTCCAAGCACTTCTCTGTGTGAGTCAAGTGGCTTCAACTTTGTTGATTTACCCTTTTTTTGGCTCGTTTCTTCCATTCACGCTGCCTTCGAGTCCTGAATGGTCGGAGGAGAAATATCTTGTAGAGACTAATTAATACAAGACCTTGAGTGTATTTCTGGAAACCAGATCCGCATTACGCGCTGCCATTCATCAATCAAGCATTCTTCCATGTGCCACATCGGAGACTTCGCTCTCTCTTGGCGCTCCCTCGAGTCTCTACAGCTTTTAAACTCGATTGAGACTTGACCTGTACTCGCATAACCCACCATACAGTCTCATACAGTACTTTGCCTAGCAGCGACTGATCCGTGCTATCGACTCCATTTTGGTGGATCTACCTCTCTCTTGGTATGACGCTTGCAAATCTAATCAACAGAGATGGTCTTGGCTGCTGTTCCGCCGGCAGCGTCGAGGGAAACGACCAGAAATGTGTAGTCCAAGGCAATCTCAAACGAATTCAACAAGATAGGCGGAGAAATAACTCCAGATATCTTGGCGCTTACCCCCGACTTAACTGTGGCTTCAAATCTTGCCTGGAATGTTCCCGTCGAAATGAATGCGATTTATCTACATTTTCATTCGAACTCTTTATTATAATTTTACAGGTTTGAAGGGTATCGAAATAAATATCCACTCTAAACTCATCACCCAATAGTCAAGGACGACGAGTAGGCTCCCAGGACATAAACATGTCGTCACAATTAGCTATTCCCGTGCTACCTGAGCTCGGAGAAATATCAGAAGACAGTGGTGCCCAAGTTTGCGAGGAAAGGCACGTTTGCGACAGCATAGGGCTTGGACCTGTACCAAGAATTCTTAGTTTCGATGAGCTGTCAAAAGGTACGACTGGACTTACCATTCGTGTACATGCCAACAGAACAGCCCTTTGATTGTGAAAAGGTATCGATAGAACAGAGTGCATGCCTAGATGGGGTTGAACACTGTTTCTGTCTAAAACTTGCAGCATGTGGCACTTACGTGGCGAGGGAGTCTAACTCCCGGATGCGCTGGTTTAATGAGCACCGTGAACCAGGGAGGTGAGAAGGTGAGCGTGATAGCGTTTCTGCTGCCTTCCGCAGACGTAAAGACAATTCGAGGAGCGCGCTATAGCTCGGAGCTTCGAGTAAGCAAGTACAATTGCCATTACGATGATCAGCCCCGTGGTAATGAGTATTGCTATGTTCATTTAATAAGTTCGTCGATCCCCACAGCTCAGGATACATCGAAAAGAGCGAATTTAGATCAAGTTCAGACGGTGACGGCGAGTTATCGCTGAACAATGTATTCGAGGGTGGCAACTCGCAGGACAACGGAGTGGTAGGTGAAGGCGTAGTTGGAGGTGAGGATCGTGAGGACGGACTCGAGCCCTTGCTACCAGTGTCAATACCTAAGGTGTTATTCAAGCTCCCAGAGAGTCGGCCATTGTCGGGGGGGGAGGAACGAGTATCTGAAAAAGTTGACATAGTAGGAGAAATTTCCCCGGAGTTGGGACTTCCTTCATGTCCGTGGTGCATCCATCGAGGATTAGGCTTGTTTTTCAACTGGACGTTGAAAATGTTCAGTACACAATCCGATACCGACGAAATGATTTTTGATTACCTCGCGAATAACACCCTCTAGTTCAGCAACCCGTTTCAGCAATCTGGAATTTTCGTCGGGGGCGTCCGTACGCTGATTCGGGTCATCTACTTCGTAGACACAAAGGCCAGTCTAAACAAAAAGTCAGGGCAAGATGACAAGGACAGGGGAGTGGCTTACAAGTCCAAGTTGAGTGCATCTTGCACAAGCGGGCCGCTTTCTATCACACTGGGGTGCTGTTAGTTCATTCGGCTATAGGGTCACTCAAGGCTCGTACCATGCGCTTGGAGGTGTGGCAGTTGAGGCAAGACTGAGTTGTACGATTACGACGTCTGTAGATGCGGTGACTTGTGTAAGTAGGGTTAAGGAATGCTAAGAATATTTTACCTTTTACGATGATCACCATCGGGGGACGACTTGGCATCGGAGGCAGTTTTCTTTTTCTTAGCGAGAAGGTCTGAAGACATTACTGCAGCTTGAGGAGGAGGTGTCGAAGTTGTGACGGTGAGGATTGGTTAAATAGTGAGCTTGAATCAATGTTTGGACCTGTGAAGTCTTGGCACTTAGTAAATCAAAAGTATACAATCTCTATCTCGAGAGAAATGAGCTTCAGATCGAAGGCCGAACAGGGAAGTCAACTCGGTCCGACCAAATGCCAGGACGGAGCAGACCGAGTTCAAAGGGTGTAATAGAATTCCAAGATCCCGGTGCTTGAATGTTGAGAATGGCATCTGATGGCATACTGACAAGACTTGTCAAACAGGCCCGACAGCGAGGGAAAGAAGTCCTTGGAGAAATCCCGTAAATTAAATCGTTAGAAACAAACGTTAAGTTGAAGCCTGGGAACAAGAAGTGGTGCTGGATTCGGTTCCTAAACATGCTGCGTAACATAAGAGGAATATTTTCGGAATCAACTTGGTGGAAAGCGTTCACGTCCATCCTGAGAACTCTTTCCTTGGCTTGACTTGGTGTTGTCTGAATTTCGTCGGATTTCCAGCTCTCAAACCAACCCGTTGTCAACACACACAAACGGTGATAATGTTGCGGGGTATAGAGTCAATAGCATCTGCCACATGTTTGCCAGGTTTCTATGCCGTACGCCGTATACTTGAGGGCCATGCAGCTGCATTGTGACATCTATCCTCTCCTAGGTGATGGTAGATCATGATTTTGCCAGTATTGATTATTCGTTTATTCCGAGAAAGCTTTCGACTAGAACATTTCTCTGAACAGCTTTTCGACCCTTTTTGGTGCTTCAAACCAGATCAGCGGTTTTCCGGTTGCACCCGTCTGACATTCAGCCTATATCAGATTTCGACTCTTACGGCCATTTCTCCAACTAGATATATCTTTCTCTTCTATCGAATGAGGCAAAGTAATAGCTGTGACTTTTGTAATTCCAAGTCTGTCTGTCGTTTCCTGAAGCTTGATGTGTGGGAATACCAAATTCGAGCCGGGCGTGTGGAATTCATTTTACTACTCATTCAATAGATGCCGCCGGTACGTGAAATATATAACGGAGAAAACGAAGTTACAATAACATGCCATTGAGCGCTGGCCGGAGGCTTCAGCGCCCCAACTGGTACTTCATGAGTGAAAATTGCGCAAGAGGCAGCAGATACTATGTCCTAGCCGCCGTCATTTTCGCATTACAGTAGTCTGGCAGTGCGATCGAAACTGAAATAATTGAATATCTTTGCGCGGGTTTTCGTTAAGTGTGCAAGCCACAAGTCAATCTGAAGAGAAATAAGCACCAATTCGCTTCGCACCCTTATTCCTTCAAGCGAACAGCGACATAATCTTGCCAATACCTCTCAAGGACCAGACATATATTATATCGAACCGACATACAGAAATTCGATCTGCCAATTGAGGTACGCCACAACGACTGAGATGGTCATTTAGCAATATCTCCGTTTGTAACTTAGCGTTTGCTATTTCAGAGTGGCACGGGATATGTACACAATGACGTGTAAATAGTAGGGCGACACAGACTAAAAAATATATTAATTCGATATACAACTGTTTAGATAGGGTACTGAACACTGGTTCAACGATTCTCTAATGTCAATGACAAACACAATGATGATTCAAGGAATTGTTCCCAGCAACCCTACGAAGGTCCACCACCAACCCCGGAACAGGGTAGACCAGCCTTCTTCGTCAATGATTCTCTTTGCGCAGTCAATCAACCCAACATAAGGATCTTCCTCATTCCTTAGGCTAAAAAGGGCATTATATCAACATACTTGGAAGTTGGTCATTGGACAAAATAAACAAACCCGATAACATCTTCCTCTGTACCAGCAAATTCAGTGACATCCTCAGCATCGCCATCCACCTCTTGTGAGACTGAGTTATATTCGCTAGATGCATGATTACGTTGAATGGCGAGTCGCGTGGCAATGACCTCCAAGGGAGTGAGTAATACAGTACTCAAACACACAAAGACAAGGTAGATGCCAAGCTTGGCAGGTGACATATCGCTATCCGAGTCCTCGTCAGACTTTCCCAATAACGCACGTCGAATAGGGTTCAAGCCAAGTACGACTATAAAGATGTGCAAAACTTCGGCGGCCAAAAGGCCGGGTGTAAGATAGATTATCCATGGCTTGCGACGTTCAGTGGGCGTCAAGAGAACTCGGAGAGATTTCATTGCATTGAAATATGAAAGTTTTAGGGGTGTTGTAATACAGCTGGATGACTCTGTCAGCCTAAAGAAACGAACAGAGGCTGCAACGCACCGATATGTGATGACACTTGTAGGTAAAGCGAGCAACATCATCCCTATGCTGTAAAGGAGGGTTCCAAATATCCCAGTTTCGGGGGCACGATATTTGTTCACACGAGGGGAGGGTTCTACGAGCAAACCAACCGCCAGGGCCACAAGGAGAGTGCTCAGAAGTGTAGGCACTGAAAAGCAACGTTAGCTAGAAAAGACCAACAGATTGGTAAAACATACTAATGCCCTTGTACAACCCACTTATGCCTTCGATAGTATACACTCTACGCATCATCCCAAAGTATGTATGAATGATAGGACCTTTGAAAATTTGGGATGAGTGATAGCGAGAGCCAGTAAGCGCACACACCTGTATGAGGTTGGGCGCCGCCTTCCGCATCTAGCTGAAGTCCCTTGGGATTGTAGTTGGCTCGGTATCGAACCAGGACCCCTAATAGAGGGACTATGATACCAAGGGTGATGCCCAGCGAGGCCAGAAGAAGCAATATATCAAAGAAACCCAGCATTGCGAGGTGAGGATACTGCGGAAAGTCGTACTGGCACTGTAGTCTACGTATTCGTCGACGACACAGCACCGTAATCAGGTCGGCATGCTCGGCAAAACCACGTGATTATTTGATATATAAGACCCGTTGCCGTCATTTTAGCCTTTCTTCCCGAACTCTCATCACTAACTCTCATCACCAACTCTAGTGGAGACCTCTCGTTCATGATCTTCCATTATTTGTTGTACCCCCTTACATTCAGTCATTCGTGTCAAGATTTAATCTGGAGCTCCTTTCATTGGTCCCATATTCCGTCGATATCCAATAACGAACTGCATCATACCAAGAGGTCTCAAAAAGCAAGGTACACTGGGCAGGGCACTCCTACAAGCAGGTCTCATCGCACGATTCTAGGATAGTACTGCAGTATGAATAATTTGTTGCAAATGTTTTCGCTGAATTCAAGTTAGTGGATTTACGTTCGAATTTTTGGGTTTGATAAGGTCCAAGTGGAGAATTTTGTCAACGTCCGGAGTCAATTTGTACCGAACTCTACTTTTCCCGCTTGGACTTGTAGACTTTTGTGTTGACTTAGAAGGTTGAGTTGTTCTCATTCGGAATCTCCTGTTTCCTTGACGGAGTAGTGGACGGTCATGAGTACGGGCTTTGATAGGTTTAGATGTACGAGCAAATGGAATGTTGATTATGCCTTGTCGACAGCTCGGGTGTTTCTCTTGGAATATAGAACGATCTGATCAGCTAATATCGGAGTCAATCTTGTGGTCTGTCGTGCGGCAGTCAGTCTTCTCTTCATGTTTCTTCCAGACGTAGCGTCAATTTACGTATCGGCTGTATCGCAAGAGCTCAAAGCTTCCCAGCGTCCTGGCTTTCTCCTTGACGGTCTGCGAAAGTTTGCCTACCTCATTATGAGACTCTTGAACTGCAGGAGCATATTACACGTTGATGCCATCTTGTTCCGCCAGCGCATCTGTTACACGGCTTAGCGTCGTGGGTCATCACCTTCAGTTATGAAGTTACAACATTCTTGCGATGGTCTCCTGGGTCTGGATGTAGATGCTTTAAACCGTTTTGCTGCCCGTCTTCCAGCATAATTCTTTCTACCGCTTGGCCTTTTCTATTTCTTGTTCATCCTGTATGGCTAGTATCGTTGTAATCGTTGTATTCTACATATGCCTGAATATAATACATGCCTTTGTCACATTAATTGACTCTCCGACGTGCTAGCCTTTGAGAATAAAGTTTAGTCTGTCAGTGACTCTCACCAACATTGATCGGCCCTCATTCCTACAAGTCCCCTCGAACTACCGTAGTCAAACCGTTGTAGTATACCGTTACAAGACTTCTTCTCATTGCTCGATGATACCTAATGGTAACGACTCCTCGAGAGCAAAGGTGAGAGGCTATTGATGTAGTCTAGCATGCCCAGTCCTGACGCATGTTGAACCTCCGGCAACTGTTCAGAGGACGGCCACATTAAATGACCTCAGGTTCAACCGCCAATCCTCTACCAACTCCTCGTCACCGTCGTCCTTCCCTTCTCCGCCATCGTCTACCCTATCCAATCTCCCTGCTCAATCCCGAGACGGTACCATTTCCTCACGATTTTTCCCTGTCACTCCCTCCAATACTGGCACCATCCTCGTCCCGGATTCTAGTCCAATCAACAGCTCCCCAGAACGGCCTTCATTCCATTCTACTGGTCACCTCTGGAACGCTGACGTGGCCCCTCACTCTAACGTTGCTCGAGTAAATCCATGGAACTACCAACCAAGATCTTCTACGAACGACCCCCTGAGCACGTCCAGTGGATTTTTGCCCAACGGAATGGGAGTACACGCTCCTGTTCGTCAAGTACTTGTTGATGAACGATACTCAGAGGGGCCTCCTCGTAAACGTATGAATCGCGGGGCTTCTCCGGCTGCCTCTCAAGTAGACTCCCCTGGATCACCCGCTATCCAGCGTCCTGGTCAACGTCGACGACTTCTCTCGGATAGTGTTGACGAGATAACCTCCTCGGAAGACTCCCTACTTGAGACCGCTGCCGGACCCTCGAGGACGCGTATCGTGCGTGGTCGCTCCACCGCGTCAGTTGAGCCTACGCCCGCCCAAACAGAAGATCCTTTTTCAGACCAGAAATTTGTCCACTTCAAGATGACTATGCCCATGGAGCGACCGGAGCGTGTAAAGAACGCGTGGTTAGCTTCAAACCAAGATGTTAAGAAGGCAACAGAGCTTCTTGCTGACCCCAAATGGGTGCCGAATCTTCCTACATCCCCGTCAGAAAGTGGAAAAGTAGAAAGCATTGTGGAGGCTAACAAGGCTCAACGCTTGGCCACGCGAGAGAAGGGGAAGCAATCTATGATTTATGCTAATCGGAACGCACTAGGACCCAAACCAACCGTAGCTCTGTCAACCCCCCCTGTATCTAAAAGTACTACTGCGACCGATCTTACAGCACTCTCCCCCACTACCCCGTTAATACGACCTCGGAAACGTAACCAAAATGTGGTCCATTCCGACTCGGAAGCTTCAGAGGAGGAGGAGGAACGCGATTACAAACGTAGTCGAACAGAGAATCCGAACGAGACGAAGGTTCTCAGTTTCTTCAATACCAAGAGTTCCGAGGCCCTTCAAGAACTTAGCGGTTTGTCCTCACTGCTCTCTTGTTTTTCAGCTAGTTTATTGTATTCCAGGCTGTTCCGTTGAACAAGCGCGGGCTATCACTGCTCTTAGACCTTTTCGCTCTTTGGAGGATCTCAACTCGAAGCTTGGACAAGGCAAGAAGAAAGCCGGTCCTGCCGGCGTCAGCCCCCGCCTCTTCGAGGATTGTGTGGATATATTTCGTGGTTATTCCCAAGTGGACAGAATTTTGGAAGACTGTGAAGACATCGGACGTGATTTACGCGCATCTATTGCATTATGGACTCCGGGATCAAACCACGGTTCGACTGACAATACAGAGGAAGACGACGGTGCTATCAGCTTGCGCTCCATAAGTTCTTTAGAGGATCAAAAATCCAAAAGCTCTCTCTTCAGCCAACCATCTCTTCTCTCAGATACTGTTCAGTTGAAAGAATATCAATTACTTGGGGTTAATTGGTTGTCCCTTCTTTATAAGAAAGGTCTGAGCTGTATTTTAGCTGATGAAATGGGTATGTTTTCTTATCGTCCTTCTCTTCCTGGCGCTCAGACATTCCATAGGTCTGGGTAAAACTATTCAAGTGATCAGTTTTTTCGCGTATCTCAAGGAACAGGGAAGCAAAGGTCCGCACTTAGTTGTGGTACCGTGAGTAGTCCCAGGCATAATTCTCCTATATATGTCTAAGCAGAAATAGGTCTTCAACTTTAGAAAACTGGTGTCGGGAATTTGCACGATTTGCGCCCTCCCTTTCTGTTCAGACGTATTATGCTGGAAAAAATGATCGCATCCATCTTCGACAAACCCTCTTGGAAACTAGAAGGGCCACTAATACTAAAGATGATGGTTGGGATGTCCTAGTCACCACGTATAATCTAGCTCAGGGAGATGGAGATAGGAAGTTTTTCCGCCGTATAGAGTGGGATGTAAGCTTGACAACTTCTGTTTCTGAGTACAAGCTGACACTCATTATTTCAGTGCTGTGTTTTCGACGAGGGTCACGTCCTAAAAAATTTCCAGTCCCAACGTTATCAAGCTCTCCTCAAAGTCGAGTCTAAATGGCGACTTCTTCTTACCGGCACGCCTCTTCAGAACAACCTACAGGAGCTAGTGGTAGGTCTTAACGATGTCGATAACGTGAATTGTAGACTCATCAACCCTCATGTCCAGTCTTTGATGAATTTTATCCTCCCCGAACAATTTGCCGAGTCCCTCGATAATCTTCGAGCAATCTTCAAAGTCAAAGGGGATTCCAAAATAAGTCTCTTAGCCCAGGAGAGAGTCTCACGGGCAAAGAAAATGATGACACCCTTCGTGCTACGTCGCCGGAAGGATCAGGCTAGTTTTAACTCTTTATAAATTCTTCTTTCGTCTCATACTTTTTCGCAGGTTTTGAAAGATCTTCCGAAAAAGTTCGAGAGAATTGAGTGGTGTGACATAACACCGAACCAAAAAACGATATATCGAGATGCTTTACAACGTTCTCGTAAGGTCGTGGTTGAAGTCGATGTTGTCGAGACCACCAATGGAAAGGGCAAGAAGGCTCGCGGTGGTAAGGCTAAAGAAAAGCAATATGCTGAGAACAGCTCAAATGTTCTCATGGACTTACGAAAAGCGGCCTTGCATCCTATGTTGTTCAGGTCACTCTTCGGAGATGAGCTCCTGAACAGTATCACTAGGCAGTTGCTCAAAGAGCCTGATTTTCAGCGTCGTGGTGCCCTCTTTGACATTGTGAAGGAGGACATGACAGTGATGACGGATGCGGAGCTACAACACCTCTGCGGTACCTACAAGGTGCGTAGCGTCATTATCAAACTTTTTAGCGAATCTGACCGGTTTTCTTCTTAGACCACACGTAGATTTCAACAATCTCCTGATTGTTTCCTAGAATCTGGAAAGGTCCAGACACTTATGAAGTTATTGGAGTCTTACCGTAAACAAGATCGCAAGGTCTTGATTTTTTCTCAGTTTACCCAGATCCTCGATATCCTCGAGGTCATCCTTAAGCAAAAAGACATTAACTACCTGGTTCTCAAAGGATCCACGCCTGTGGACGTGCGCCAATCGCTGGTCGATGAGTTTACAGAAGACGACTCTATACCGGTATTTTTACTCTCAACGAAGGCAGGAGGCAAGTAAATTATTCACGTATATGACATCAGTATCTCATACTCTGAATTTAGGAATGGGAATTAATCTGACTGCTGCTTCCGTGGTGATAATGTGAGATACCGTTCAATACCCCCCTGGGACCTACTACTCACGTCTATCTAGGTTTGACCAGGATTTTAATCCGCACAATGACCGTCAAGCACAAGATCGCGCGTATCGTATAGGTCAGAAGCGGGATGTAGATGTTATCAAACTAATCTCTCGCGACACCATAGAGGAGGATATTTTTAGACTCGGCCAGATGAAGCTTGCTTTAGATGAGGCCGTAGCGGGAGAAGACGAGAAGGGAGAGAGTGCACCTGAGCGAGAGATGAGGGTGTCTCTGATGAATGTCTTGAGACAACAATTCGAAAAGGAAACAAGGGATCCGAGCGATGTATCAATAGAGCCACCGTCCTAGAGACCTGCATGTGAATCTAACACATTTCTAGCATGTACTATAGTTGAAACATATTATTCTTTCGTCATGAAAAGACTGACAATCCTCGGACCATCCGATCCAGGCTAGCACGGAAATACTCGTTGTCAATGCCTGTGACCTTAGAATCCATGTTTACTAGTGGGTTTCGGACAACGTATTCCAAAAACGGACCGACATAAATCTGGCGAAGAACCAGGCGGAGGGAATCGGTGCTGGGATCGCTTAGCATCACAAACTTGTAACCTGAGAAGGTTTCAAAAAGATGAAGTTTGTACGCAGAAGTTCGGTAATTGACAAAATTCTCGTCTCTATGCAGGGGTCAGAGGCGCCATATCTGCAGGTGGGATGCGTCTAACCTTCCGGAAAGCTTCTTTATGATATTCCTCAGTGAGAGAACTACTCCATACACGAGTTTTGCCTCTTCGTCGAAGGATAGGCCAGTACTGGCAATCGTAGTAGCCGAAGGAGGTGCTTTGAGTAAGGGAGAGGCAGTCTGTTGCGAGATTGCATCATTCATGGCAACGACAACTCCGGAAGAAGATAACAAAGTATTTCGAGGACTTGTGTAGGAAGAAGCCGACGTAGGATTGGGATCGAATGGCTCTTGAGACACGGCGGGAAGGATGCCACCTTCGACAGCAGGTTTTGGGCGGCGTGTTCTATGCCAGTCTTGATAGTAAACACATGTGCAATGCCTGAAAAGAGGTGTCAAAGAAATAAAATTGGTTCTGAGCGAAAGATACAAGCCTGTCGTAGATATACAGACTGTAAATCGTCATGGAGGAACAGTGCCGTCACGTGCATGAGTCTCTGTCTTCAGCTGTGCCTTGGACCTACTTTGTTTGGTCTTTCTTCATTTCCTTCAAGCGATGAATTGCAAAGATTCTATGCGTTTCTCTTTCTAAAGTAGAGCAGGAATAACTGTACCTGAAATGCTGCAGTCTTTTTGCCTTGAAATGGCCGTAAAGAGGACTTATGACCATAAGTATACTGTCTCTCTATTCCGCCTAGACGAATCCCGGAATACGAAAAGGTATAATTAAATCGGTCTGCTGCATTACAGATAACAACATGTCAAGAATGCAGTGCATAATAATACCACAGCACAGGTGCCAAGATGCGATTTTTATCAGAAAAGGGGGTGGTAGTCTTTGGTATAAAAATCACTCTACTGGATTGTGCCCTACTGCTCGTTGGTTTCAAGCATGATCACTTACCGGTACATCCAACGAAAGCGCGCCGAATCGAAGAACCCGCAACTTCGTGTGGACCGCCAGAAAACTTCTACAACCAAAGCCAATTGGGGATGGAGGCTTAAACTTGCCATCGCACTGGCCATTCCCATATTTTTTGAAACTCTAGATTATACCGGTGAATCCTTCAATGCTACGCGATTTATGTCCGACTCGTTCACTGACTCGAAGCCCGATCATCAGTGGTAGCAACAGCCCAAACTCTTATAGCTGTAAGTATACAGAGATTCTACCGCTACGGTTTCAACCTCAAGGTTTCGTATATCTTTCTAGTCTACTTTTGGTCGACTCGATCTTCAAAGGTAGATAATCACTGAAACCTGTGTAGGCAGGGCATTCACTGATGCGTCATACGCAGTTATATCGGGACTGCTTACCTCTTGACCTCAACCGTCTTCTTGCCACTTTTTGCGTCGATAGCAGATATTTTTGGCCGCTATGTCGCTTTGCAACTTTCCTTGCTGTTTTTCATTTTTGGTAGTGCTCTCAGTACGGGTGCACAGAACATCGAAACTATGCTTGCCGGGCGTGGAATTGCAGGTGTCGGTGCCGCCGGTCTTCTAACAGTAGGTTATCCTGAACTTGGCGAATACCTCACGTTAGCAATTCTTTTCAGGTGGTTCGCGTGATTATGGCAGATTCGTCTTCACTGGACGACAATAACTGGCAGGTTTCCGTCCTCTTTCTGCTCTATGCGATTGGATACAGCGTAGGACCTATCATTGGTGGCGCTCTAGCCAATGTGTCCTTTCGTTGGATCTTCGCGATCAAGTAAGCTTTCTCTTCATCTTTTGATATGTGGATTGTCCTTCAATTGATAACGCCAGTTTGCCTGCCTCTATTTTAGCCATGGCCCTTTGTTTTCTCTTACTTCGTAAACATACAAAAGGTGGACAACCATCGAAGCGCCTGCCGCTCGTTTACAGGGAAAATGAAACTGTTCTTTTGAAGCTGTTGAGGATTGATTGGATTGGAACAGTCCTATTCACCGTTGCTGGGATACTGATTCTTTTAGCTTTGAACTGGGGCTCGACAGAGGAGTGGAATTCGGCCAAAGTAATTGTCAGTTTCATAGTAGGAGGTTTACTGGCGATTGCTTTCGTTCTTTGGGAGTATTGTTTAATGCACCACGACACGCATGCTACCTCGACGTCTCATCGAGGCCGTCTTTTCTGGGCTGATCCTACGATTCCGCTGGAGCTCTTTCGCAGCTACGACATTTGTGTTGTCCAAGCTGCTTCTTTCGTAGGTGGAATGGTCATGATTGTCATGTTCTATTTCGTTGCAATCTTCATGACTATCGTCTCTGGGCTTTCACCCAAAGACGCTGGCGTTCAATTAGTGTATTTTGCTCCAGGCAGCGGAGGGGGTACGCTTCTAGCTGTGTATATTGTTAAATATCTGAGACAGGTACGTTGCGCAGTCATGGTGTTTCCAGCCTTCGTCTCATTGCTATATTCTCTTTAGCCAAAGTATGCAATAATTTTGGGAAGTCTGCTCATTCCCGTCGCTTTGGGCATGGTGTCCGTGGGTATCCATGAATCTAAACAAAACTGGGTCAATGGGTCAGTCTGGACTCAATCACTATGGAGTTTTTTCTAACGAGGCCGAACAGATTTATGGTGATGACAGGTGTGGGTTGTGGATTAACCATTGGCTCCGTCAACGTTCAAGCAAGATTCACTCAATCCAAGGAACGGGTGGCTATAGTCGCTGCGTTGATTCTCTTCGTGAGTGTTCATCACTGAAAAGAAGACTTTATAACTTGGCTGAAACAAGTACCTTTACACAAAAGTTTCGATCTTTCGGAGGTACTGTGGGTTTAGCACAGTGCGCAGCTGTTCTCAACGCCAGAGTGGGAAAGTATATTCAGAACGCAGTCGCTTCAGGAACCATATCTGGTTCTGACTTGGAGGATCTTGCTTCTGCTTCTGTACACTCCGGAGGCCTAACTTCCTTACAGAGTATCAGTGACCTTCCACCTGGTCTTCAAACGGTCATCCGGGATGCCTTCCGGGAAGGAACCAGATGGAGTTTCATTTCGTTGATTCCCTGGGCCGCCGTTGTGTTTTTCCTGACCTTGGGATTATCCAACATTCCCGACACAGACGGGAAACAGCTTGATACACCTTCCCAAGAAGATCCCGTCGAGTTGAATGGCTTGAGTTCAGATCACGAGCAACGGCGATATGAAGCTGGAAATGATGGACGGACAGCCCCATAAAACGTACAGTTTTTTAGGACTACATACTACTACTAACAGCGTATTTAATGAAATACACTCGATATTGTTCAGACATTGTTCATTTATACCTTTAAATCCTGGAACCCTTTCTTTTCGTCAAGATAGATAGGGACGTTTCCAACAACACTCATACGGGGTAAACCTGGCTCTGGCTTGTACGGGTAATAGTAGTTGGCATCCGCGTCAATGGGCTGAGCAATGTAGGAAGGCAAATACGCGTTTGGATGGAAGCTAGACGGAGCCTGGTTTGCTGGGATACTGACAATGAGGTTCTGATAACGGTTTTGACTCAGCATTCCAAAACTTCAAAAGAAGTAACAAAGAAGAGGAGGGGAGCATACAAGTCTGTCTCTGAATATTCCCGGAGTCTTGACCCTCCAAGTTACAGCGTTTTGGCCATAGTTCATGCGATCCGATTTCACCCATTGAGCAGTTATACCGTTCAGTCTTCGGTAACCCTAGTAGATGGCAAAAATGTATCAGAAAAAGTAGTTACACACAGAAAAAAGACTCACGATGAATTTCCATACTGCAATAGGCAGTATGAACAGCAAGACGACTCCTACAAAGATAGCCGTAGTAATGAGCTGTTGGACAAGCACACTTCAGTTCCAATGTCTTGCAAAAGGTAAAGCGCGAATGAGCACGTACGCGAGCCTAAAAAGAAGGAATTTATTAAATGAAAAGTGCACTCGACTACCAGGTCAACTAACCTCCAATAGGTGATCGACGTCAATCCTCCCGTTTTGGTCACGGATATGCATAGCCGTATAAATGACGCTGTACAAGGCGGATGGCACGATAATCATTGACCTTCAAATGAAATATTAGGTATAAACCTGTCTATTCCAATTGAAATTAACTTACAAGAAGCCCATGAGAGCCCAAGCTCGTTCGAAGAGAGGCTTTGAAAAAGCCTTTGACGCATCAGTTAGAGCACTTAACCGCATGGACCAGACTGCAGGAGGGATCTGTTACATTTACAAGCAATCAGAGATGTATCCAAAAAATCTACAAGTACTATTGCACACCTGGCTCTGCAGTTCAAATGGCACTGGGGGAACCGGCTGGTTTGCGGACAAGTACTATAAACAAAAATTCAGGTTGAAACTTCTACGAACATCGAACTGAAAGGCGAGTTAAAGTCATTCACTCACGAGAACAATATCATTCGAGTTCCTTCTAGACCCATAGTCGGCGTTTGACCACATCTCCGGAAAATATCTCTCTGTGTTTCTGTTGACAAAAGACTACTGAAAAAAACTGGTGTGTGTGTTTGCAAAGAGCGAAAGCCGCAAGCGGACGAGTAAAAAGTCGTTATGTACGAAAGGTTGCGAAAAAATGGAAAAACGAAAGAGTTATTGAACCAGCCAAAAGAATCGATCCCGTCGACGAAGATTCAGAAAGCCAGTTACCACCAGGGAGAGATGAGAGGAGGAAGGAAAGAGATGACTGGAGAAATGAGTCTGGGTCTTTTGGCAACTACGCAACGACAAGCGACAACGAGAAGCCACAGCCGAAATGTATTCGGCCCAGTCGCGACCAGTCGCGCGGGTTACATACACAAACAGCTTATCCCATCTATTTCTGATTTTTAGCTTGACGACATGCGAATATGAGCTATACATCAATACACCATCTGTCCCAACGGAAGGCGATATATCGGCAACGTAAAGTATTCACGCGTCTTCCCCCACTTCTCTGTGTTGTCGTTGTCAACCCGTACGTCCTGCCACTTGACATTCACTCCCACTTCAGAAAGATGAAGCTCTGAGAGGTGCGTGTACACGTCGTAAAAGAGAGCATCTGTTTGATGATCATGATCAGCGCCATGGCAGATGAAACAATATGCCTGTCTAATGACATAGGGAAAACAGAGACGAACTCGTGGCCCCTAAACCATTGAAGAAACTAAAACGGGACTCCGGTCCTGCGAGGAGATCAGGGAGATGCTCAAAAAACTGGTGTAGGTCATTGTAATCTTCTGAAAAGGTATCGGTGTAAACCACATCAAATCCGCCGACGGTCAGAAGTTCGTCAATGGCATTCTGCCAGGTCATTTCAAGAATCTTCACACCGGGCTTGTGGTACCAGCCTAGATCTTTCATATGCTGAAGAACATCCGGATGGGGTTCAACGATATAGTGTACTGATGGAAGGGTGGATAAATTCTGGAAAAGGCTGTCGATCTGGTACAAAAGGGAAATAGTAATGTTTATATTGCTGCATAAACTCAACAGTAGTAAAACGTACGATGCCCAAACCGAACCCTATGTTCAATACCTTGAGATTCGACGAATTTTCATGGCCGTCACAGAGACATTTCACGGTCTCCTCCATGATGTTCTTTTCCCAACCCATCATGACACCGACTTCATCATCACCGGCCTTGACAACACAAATCTCCTGGCCTTGAGGATCTTTGACGTACTTCAATTTGGATTCAAGGAAGACCTTAGTCGACGCGGCAGCTGTATCGTCGTTGTTTTGTATAACGAGATTAGAAGAAGCCGGCGGCTCCGATGACGACCGAGAAGAAAGCAGTGAGAGTAACATTTCTGCAGAAGAAAATGTTATTTTACATTGAGTGACTGAGAGAATCAGCAGAGAGAGCATTGGTCAGGTATCTCACCGGATCGAATAGCAGCATCTCTAATCAGAATGTAGATGGGTTCGTTATTGAAAGACAATGCAATATCTCCGGCGGTGTTCTTCAGATTATCCACTGCTAGATTTCAGCAGATGAAAGGGGAACTAGAAAATGAAGGAAGCACGCACCTGCGTTCCAGACCGCGCCCTCATCTATAAGGAACTTGACCAAAAGTTCATCTTGCATGTAGGCAGCAGCGTGAAGGGGCGACAGTCCTTCGCCATCTTGGTACCAAAGTGGAGCGCCATCTTTCACTAATTGTTTAATGGATTCGATGGGTTGTCCTTGGAGAATGGAAGATATGAGTAGCTCGCCAGCTTCAGTGAGGACGTGTACTTCAGAATCAGAATCCGAATCCATGCTAACAAGCCAGAAAAAAAAACAAGTTACGTAAATACAGATAACATCTTTTAGAGTACAGAAACAGCAAGCTCCATGATCAGTCGCGAACGCGGCCAAATCTCAAAGACAGCACACACAACCTCAGTCGTCTTCATGGATTGTTATCCTGGGTTCATCTGCAACTGGTACTTGCAGGACAGTCGTGCTAGCTTCGGCTCGTTCCGACGCATTTGATGCCGGTTGCGGTCCTTCGTCCTCATCTTCGTCCTCCTCATCCGCATCTTCTTGTGGCCTAAAGACCAACTCTTTCCCATTGACAAGCCTACGCTTCTTGAAAGGGACATCACTCGCACCGCTGTCAGTCGTACGTTCCGCTTTTGAAGGTCCAGAGTCATGGGTTTTGTTTTTGGCACGTTCCTTCTTCTTTTGTCTTTTGGCGCGATTCTTAGCTGTTTTAGCCTCTGCAGAGGCCTCCTGTTCGCGCCTCCGTGCATCGTATTCCGCTGTCTCCACTTCCTAGAATAGCTCGTTGAGTCCTGTCCCCGGAACCGATTGGGAGGATGACGCACCTTGCGAGCAGCCTCCTCCAATAAATTTAGACGTTCATATTCACGCCGCCGACTAGCCTTGTATACGTGAAATTCACCACTACCTGCTCCGGCGCTTGAACCTTGCACAGTTTTCATCATTTCACGAGCAGGGCGGATAGTTTTTTCCTTCGGAGCTGTAGGGACGTATGCAGGTTTTGAGGGATCTTTCAATAGCTTGTCCAGCTGGACTCGCTGGCGCTCGACAGCGGAAAGAGCATGTCGATTAGCAGGCTGAGTAGTTGCTGATGAGGGGTCTGTCGACATTGCTGGTGGGTATACAGAAAGAGAGAGCTACTGAATTAAGGTAAACAATAGTATACATACAATTGGACGCGTCAGTCATTCAAGTCACAAGGGTATACTAAATACACTCTTACACCTCCCTCACTCCTGATCTACGCCCAGCAACGAGGTTCCGACTAGATGGGAGGATTAGAGTAATCGGACTGGATGATACAGTGGGGTACTGCCTCTTCGCCACTATCTGCTCTGCTTCTAACCAAATTCCACCTCCATCAACAACCCCGTTTTCCCATTGGGTGACCAAAGACAACGTGCCGCTGCTTCTTAGGACTACTCTCGGATCGGACATACAGCTCTTGACATCCGATGACATCGAAGCGTCATCTGATATGTCCGTTAACTGAACCAGCAGAAGCTTCAAATTGACGTTGAGGTCTAAAATTTCACCAAGCAGTGACGACGGAACTATACGTGTCGATAGAACACGAGCGGGGAGAGATATCGCGAGATGTGTCAGTTCGGGGAGATGGAGGTGGAGTTTGCTCAGGGACAATAGAAATTGTCGAGAGAGAGGTTGAATATGGAGATGCGTGGTGTCCGGAGGTAGGATGCCGAGAGGGACGCCGTCTCGACATGACATACCAATGAGATGACATTCACGGTTTAAAACAGGGTTCGAGTGGCGAACGGCCACCCTTGAGGGCAACTTTAGGCCTAGTTGGGCGTAGGATGCGAGATTGAAGCCACACACAAGGCTTCGGAGATTCGTGCAGCGAGACAGGATAGCTTGGATGGACTGCATGGGGCCTGGAGTCATGATGCATAGGTGTTTTACGCGACGCGCGAGTGGCACGTTGGAAGTCAGGCTACGTGAATGAGACAAGGACTGGACCAGAGCATTGAGAAAATGCCTCAGGTTGGAAGCTGAGCGAAGAGTGACGGAGTAGTATAGCAAGGGGAGAGTCCAGAAACGAAGATGGGAATTGACAAGGGCGAGGGCGAGGGCGGTGGAATTATCATTGGTGGCTGCAAACTCGACTATTTCTCTGAGTATCTCGATGGGAACGGGGGGGAAAGACATTGGTGGGTGGTTGGGTAACCTGGCAAACGGATTTCTTTTATACATCTCTGATTCTTGTGGAGCAGTGTTCGACTCAACCGTCTAGGGGTCACTTTCCTTTTCCGGCGTCTACTCTCTGTTTTTCCGTGTAAGCAAGTACGAACGTCATCACCGTGAGTAGCATCAACATCAGATCACCTGCAATCTCGTTTCCGAGTCATTCAATCATTCTATTATTACCACAGCATCCACCGCACTGTCAGCCAACATGTCTCCGCCTTCCCCCCTTCCTCAGGATCCGGCCAACCCAGTAGTGTCCAGCATTCCGCAAAGAGTCGATTCAGACTCGGTCACTACTGCATCCCTAGAATCCTTCCCTGACGATTGGCGTCTGAATCCCATTATCCCAAAAGATTTGAAACGCTACGACAGAACATATAAGATGTACGATATCATTTCCATTTCCAAGAGTATTGCTCAACGTAGTGCTTCAGTGATAAATGGCCTAAATCTCGTATTAAATATAAGCTCGAGCCTCTTCAATCCCCGTTCGTCGATCTCCTGCCATTTGTTATAATTAGCAGAATATTCATTAACACGAGTCAGGACAACACCAAATCTCCTTTCTCCCGACTGGGAGGCGCATACGCAATTTGATGGTCGATGTATTTTCTATCATTCAGAAAAGGTCTGTCCTCTACCTTTAGTTTTTTGGTTGATCTTACCTTTTCGTTTCTTCAGAGAGTCTTGACCGAGGCCTGGCTTTACGACCAACAGGAAGTGGATAAAATTAACATATGTATACACGCCCTCGAACAACTCGAGGGCGTTTACGGTTCTCCGCCATCAAATTCACAACTCGTGTTGGAGATGGAACCCGATCCTGAAGTTCCGGATAACTGGCGTTGTTGGTACTACTACGCCGACTCCCAGTCCAGAAATATCTTCTGGTACCACGAAAACGAAATGGGTTGCTATCTTACCGAAGTAGGTGGTGGCGAAGTAGGAATGCACGCGAGTATGCAGATAAAAGCTCACCCTATTACTTCGGCTCACGTTCAGTCTCTAGGACAATTCTTACAGCGCGAATACTGGTACGTCCATCCCTCTCTCCTTTTCTAATGCAAATACATTGAGGGTTATGTAGGCGACATTTTGAATATTTTTATAGCGTTCAAACAGTTGAGGAACAGATACTCGACGAGATTTGTACTTTTTTTCGCTACGCACACACAGGTAATACTAATCACTGACCATGATATCTATGATACACTGAAGTGAGATCAATCAGATGTCCGGACCTCAATCGATTCGACCATCCCTTACAGGCTCCCAGGTGAGCTGGAGCACTGGGAAAAACAAGTTGACGCGGCCAGAGGTAAGTGAACCAGCGTCATTTGGTGAGCTGTGTCACGATTAACTCGACGTGCCAATCTCAAGAATCTCTCAGAAAACGCGGGAGTGGACTCCCTTGGATCGTTGGTAAGCTTCTTGACATGGATCCCATCAGTAGCATTATCTCAAAGTTGAATCCAGGCCGTGCGATGCAGTCCATGTGTGAGCCATGTTATGTGTGGTACCCAAATCACTTAGCACTCACCCCATCTAGGCGAATATCGTTACCTGAATTACTACGGCCAGCGCGGTGCTCGTCTTCGTCCTCACTCTGTTCACGGTGACGGAGAGAGACCAAAGCGGTCACTCTGGTTTCGCATTTTGTCTTCACTGCTTCTCCGCTCTCCAGACGCATACCTGCTTGATTTTGAAAAGTTTTGGATCGATGAAACGGTTATCTACAGCCTTTGGCTAGAGTTTGTCAAGAGAAGAATGTCAGATTGGACCGAAAATACAGCTTTTGTGTGTAGAACCTGTTGCTTACATCACAACTCCCAAGCTGAAATGATTGCAGGGTACCATCCTGTTGACAGTCAACGTTGGTTTTCTGGCCATTCCACGAGTCGATAACGGTAATAGTCCCAGATCGTCCGCTCAAATTGTCAGTTACATGTCGATTATCACCACTTTGGCGGGTGTTATGCTGGGGCTGTTGCTTTTGCGCCTACATAGGACTATGGAACGTGCCTCTGCCCATGAAGCTGTGAGTTTATCGATCTAGTCAGTTGATGTGACAAGACAACGCTCAAAGTTATGTTGTCGGACAAGAACGACTTTCTCAGACACAGAAGTCACCAAGAATACGGTCTTGAAAAGCTTTGCATTATGTATAGTTTGCCATATGCTTTGTTGATGTATGCGTAAGTCCCTTTGGATTCTTTTATCTCGACTCTCTTAGTGATCCCTTGGTTAGTCTGGCCCTTTCAATGGTCGCCATTCTCTGCATGTGTCTTGTTTCGGCCAACACTATCACGCTGGTCCTCGTAATCTCAACATCTGTCCTTGCATTTTTGCTCGTCTCGTGGTTCATCAAATTGGCGTGGAATAACGATCCGAAGCATTGGAGACAATGGAAACGCCCTAAAAGTCGTTTTGGAAGCCGCTTGTTTCGCAGAAGGCGCAACTTTACAGCGTCCCTGGATATCGAGAGTGGATTGCAAACCAGCGAACCAAAGTGGATGGAAAAATCTAAGACACTGTTGAAGCGATTTTCGAGTGCGTCGGCTTCTGGAAACTCATCCAATACCTCTTGTACGTCGTCGAATTCAGCCTCAACTAAGGCCGAGTAGTATTATGGGTATTCAGGAAGTAAAATGCATTCAGGAAGTGAAATTCTTGAATTACACTCCCTTCTAATTACATTCAATCTTTTTCTAAGTTAGAATAGATGTACTTAAGCAAGACTGTCTGCTGGTTTGAAGGGGAAAGCCCAACTCAAAAAAGCAAACTTTTTATCAGTGCTCGTAAACCTTGTTTCTCAGGTGTGACATGTCAGGCCCAGGGCAGAGTACTTTCGATTGTGTTCTTAAATGTAGACTGATCCAAAGGGATATACCTTATTACCTAAAAAAACCGAAAATACATGTTTTTGTGCAGTGGAAGAAGAGCTACGAAAGGATGGATGTCGATACCGAATTTCACTTCCTGAAGATTGCTCGGACAGTGCCCGACGCAGCGACAATGACAAGAAAAATTTTAGAGAATTCAGGTCAAAGGTTTTCAAGTGTGAGCTATTTCCCTATGTGGTTTTCTCAGCTCAAAGTCAATAAGCCATACGAAGCGATTTCTACTTCCTGAACACCCATAGTAACAGTAGATCACATAGGCATGTTTTCCACCTCTTCTAGAGTAAAATATTTCTTCAAGTTCTCCCCACGCAAATCGGCGACCTGAAAAGAGAAAAGAAGAAAAGTGCGCCCTGTAAGAAAATACTTATTTTTAGAGGGATAGCACGCACTTCCTCATCAAGATGGTTGAACAGGGACCCTCTCCAGTTGTCTAGACAGGTACGCATTTCCGAAGGGGAATACGTCGTGGGATCCGCTTTATACTTGGATATCAGAGTGCCTAGATTCTCAATACCTATGGACCGCCAACCCTCAACGTCATTTTTCCAATCAGAGCAAGTGAGAACTTGCCGTCATGGATAGCCTTGTGAGATGCGAGATGGTCGTGTCCACCTTGGGCGTCCTTGGAGAATTCTTTCATCCGTTTACCAAGAATAGGGAATATATAGCGCTCTTCTATAGTATGATGCACTGTCAAATCTAGGACAAAAGGAGGATGAAACTCGAGGAACAGAAGGAAGTAAGAAGAGCACCAACGGTGACTTAAGCTCCTTGCTAGATCGAGATATGCTGAAAGGGACATTCCTCGTTGATTGAACGAACCGTCCGCTAGCTACCAAACAAGATGGGTTTCTGTTCCTTTCAAACACGATTCAATTATTATTGCCAATTGGTACCTCATAAAGTAAGTTGACTAGGAGGAGGAGCGATAAGCGTGTTGTGTAGAGTCAAGGTTCCCGAAAGCAATCCAGACCTACACTCTTGCTTGAACATTTGGTGATAGCCATCCATCGCGGTACTCATCTGTCAGAAAGTGGGGTCAAAAGAAAGGTTCATTTGCGCAACCAGAAGGGGTTGGTTGTACATAGTTCCACCTCCATTCGTCAGACTCCGACGTTGTTGGTTCTTGCTCAGAATTATGCTCGGTCGACATTTGCAAGAAGCGTCGAGTGGAGGCGAGATAAGAAAGGAGTACAAGCAGAATGATAGAGACAATTTTCCGTATGGTAAACAGCCGCAGGATGACTATAAAATACAGAAGTATTTGACGCGGACATCAGCTGGCTGACGTGTGGACCCATCCCTGAAATGTACATGCTACTTACATACTTCCTTACTGCCGAGCGTAACCTCTGATGCTGTCTTCGCGTCCAAATGGCCAATCGTCCTCGGCAGATCCTTTTCAACTAGAACGACTTGCAGAAGAACTCGTAAACCGTGAACTGTCAAACGAAACCCAATTCCAAGCAGACGATCTCACTCACGACTTGCCGACATATATTCCTCTCTCCCATGACAATCCCTACCTCACTGGAGACTCGTTCGACGTGGAGGAATTCCTTCTATCTCGCTCCCATACAACTTCTCTACAAGAACTTCGGATAGAGCTGCGCGATTATTTGGCTACCCTCAAAGAGGAACTCGTTAAACTCATCAATGACGACTATGAGGCTTTCATCAGCTTGAGTACAGATCTCAAAGGGGAGGGTGTCAGGCTTCAAAAGCTTAAATCACCACTTGAGGGCTTGAAGACTGAAATATCGGTTTGTAGATAAACGCCGCGGTTGTACCAGCCCCATGATAATGACTTCTCTTTAGCTTTCTAAAGCTGAACTCTGTGCTCTTCAAGACGAGATACAAGAGAAGCTAAGAAAGAGAGGTATTATACGAGAGGAAAAGGTACGTGTTATATCTCTTTTTCGTTAACGAAATGTTTATAGTTTCAGGCGCTGCTCCAACTTCTCCTCAAAATTGCGGAGTCGGTAACGCGTCTCGAATCACTTCTCCTTATCTCGAGTCCGAACCAAGACGATATCGACAGTAACGAACTCGAAAGATTCAGAATGGGCACTACATTGGCCATCACAGAGGTCAGTTCGGATGACAGGTAGGTTGGTATATAGACACCGTGTACTGCCCGCTCATGACCTCTATTATAAGGTCGCGGGGTAGCAAAGCGAAACATCTCAGTCGAGTTGCTAGCGAATATACGCAATTGCTGTATCACACTTCCAAGGCCAGCAAAGAGAAGTGTGCATATGTGAATGAGATTCAATGGGTTTGTACGCTGTCAATCTCTTGATCTCAGCACTTTGACTCAACCATAATTCAGAGAATCGACCGCATCCAATCTACATTGTCCTCGGATCTGGATCATCTTTTTAGTTCGACACTTTCTACGCTCACTAGCGAAACAAAAGTTCTGGAAGTGGAAAGGAGTAAACTGATTGCAGACTTGACAGAATGCCTTAGAACATACGATACTCTTGGCCTGTGGAGAGATGCTGAAGATATACTCCGAAGAGATGTTTTACGTGCATTTGTCAAGAAGGTGAATATCATTGTCACGTCCCTTGAAACTTGTTCACCACTTTACCTTAGACTGTTTTCCCCGGAGCATTGAATGCACCACACTCCCCTCTTCTTCCTCACACTCCAATGCGGACTTTCGTTACACCCGCATTCCTTTCAAACGTTTCTTTATTACCACCGCGAACACCATACACGCCTTTCACAGCTTTCCCTTTGCAACAAACTGCCTCTTCGTCCGGTTTCGAAAAATCCGACTCCCCGCACGCCAACATTTTGGAACAGAGTGATGAACCCTTGGCAAAGTTATTTGTTCAGATATTGCGATTTCTGGAGCGAGACTTGACGCGTATAATGGACATCGCTGAGAGGGTCTCTATAAAATCAGCTCAGATTAGGAGTTCGACAGCAGGTAGCATAGCTATGAGCCAGCCCATTGGTATTCAAGATCAAGGGTTCCAAATTTTGGCCAATGTAGTATGGGATGAGCTTGGAAGAGCTATGATGGATGATCTCGGAGGAATTGTTTTTGCCGCTGGCAGACCCAACGAATTTAGAAAGGTTGGAAAAACACGCTATTGAGGAAGCTCAAGACACTGATGACAGTGAACTTAGAATCATGAAATAACTCAAGCCTTTATTCGTTCGTTGGAAAACCTAGCTCCTTCAGGACATGCCGTCGAAGCTATGCGTTCACATCCAGTCTACATTTCTTTCGAGAAACGATGGCAGCTGCCCGTGTACTTCCAGATGCGTTGGAAGGAGATTGTGGGCAAGGTAGAAGAGACATTAGCCTCTCCTCAAGTTGAGTTATGCTCGAAAATTGGTAATTTTGATGAATCCTGTGCCCCCTGTACACTCCGTTGACCAGAATTCCATTTACAGAGAAAGATAATTTTGTGACCACTCAAGGTTCCGCTATTTGGGTCGCGATATCGGCTTGCTGGAGTGCGGAAATTTACATGCCAGAACTGAGTCATAGATTCTGGAGACTGATGCTTCAGGTTGGTGCACACCTTCTGAGCGTCTTTTACATGTCTGACCAGCATGAAGCTCCTCAGCAGATACCAGACATGGATAAACGGCGTCTTAGGCTCTACAGACTCAACAGCTTCCGCAGCTCTGGGTGGTGACAAGGTAAGTCCTATATGACACCGATATCGGACGTCTTAACTGATTGTGTCACAAGGCCTCTTCGTCCGTTACACGCTCATCGACACCAGCGCCGACCTCCGAAGCTACGAGCGCAGAAAATTATGCAGCTGACGACGCTCTACTACGACAATATGCTGCGGTCCTTGTGGACGTTAAAGTGATGCAGAAAAGTGTCCTCACGTTGTGGGATGAGGAGATCTCAATCGTGCTCCCCGAAGCTGCCGAATCGGTGGGAAACGATGAACCGAATCCCCGAGGTAAGAGGAGTTCATTCTTTCAACAATGTTTTCAAAAAGTCCTTAAAGCCTTGATTAGGTGCTTTACAAAGTGCTCTCCTCCCCCTCTCTTCGTTAACGGTGCCAATGTCTAGTAACATTGTATCCATTCTAACTAAACGATGCCAAGATGCTCTATTACCCGTCCGTTCCATTCCCTCGCAGTTCAGGGCAATGACTAACAAGAAAATGCCAACTGAACCGAGTCCTTTTACAAAAACTATCCTTCGTCCAGTGAAGGTATTCTTTGGAATCGGTAACTCTGGGAACGTGGTTGGCGAGCTCTTGAAAGAAGATAACCTGGATTTATACGTCTCACAAGTGTTCGATGGTGTTTCTCAGAAGTAAGTCTCCGCTTTAGACACTGATTAACTCGTTTGACCTTATTCCATGCAGGTATCTGAACTTCATCACTAACATCAAAAACCAAGAAGAATCTCTGAAGCGTCTCAAAAGGGGGAAAAAGAACACCTTCTCGCTATTCGGTTCATCAACCTCACGAGAAGACGAAGGCAGAGACGAGCAACGTATAAGGGCGCAGCTGATATTAGATGTCGAAGTGTTTGGAAAAGACGGACAGTCCCTTGGCGTTAACTTGGACTCTTGTCAATCGTATAAGGCCTTGAATGAGCTTGTCAACGCTGTAGAACGTGAGCAAAGTTTTCTTAATCCACAGAAATCTATTGACTCAATACGACCGCAGCACCAGACTCGACGTGATAGAAAGGGGATCAGTGTAATTTAGTACATAATCTACTCGTCTTCGTCAAAATCCTCATCTGCAAACAGAGTCGGTCCATAAGACATCATTGGGACATTTCCCGGTTCGTCTCCGCCTTCGCTCAGACGTTCCTGTACTTGGCCAAGATTTTCAATCGTGTCGAATTGGGTATCTACAGGAATGGACAAGGTACCACTTCCATCGTGATATGTAAGTTCATCAAGCGACTCGATTGGGTTTGAGGGCACGAGATGAAGCAAATTATCAAAAGCAATAAGTTCAGAGTCGCATTGCGCAGTTTGGAGAATAGGCGAGGGCTGCTCGCAGTTATCGTCATTGACAGTAGGAGCAAATAATAGATCAACGGCGGATGGCGGACTTGCAAGCACGTTCTTGATGAGATTGAGGCCGCAGGTAGTAGCATTAATGAGGGAAGGGCTTCCAGCAAGAGAATTTAAACAAGATGTATCGGTAGAACCTCGTCCATTGCTGTTGTCGGGGAACTCACCCTTGTCGTGGATAGGTGATAGGATTGTCTCAGGAATCGACTCGTGAACAGTCGTGGATGCGAGCGCCAAGTCTTGAGTCTCGTTCTTTGGAACATTGGGGCATTTTCTTCTGAGCGAGTGATTGAGCCTCGGACTTGAGCTTGAGAATGGAAATGTACGCTCAGAAGTTTTACAGTGCGTCGGTTCAATAAAAGGAGAGATGTTTGACTTGATGTGGTTCAACGGACTTTGAGAATAGCGGCGTTCTGCAGCCCTGAAAGAAAGAGAGGCTTGGGAGGGAATGCTAGTGTTGAATGTATGTGACTTGGACAAAAAGCTCAGCGGCGAAAACGATCCGCTATCGTATGCGGACAAGAGTTTATCGGGAGGAGAGGAACAAGGACGATGCCATCTAGAAGCGGAGGAAACTGAATCGGCCTCCAACTTCGACCGGCAGGGACTATACGTCGTGTCATCCAAATTCGCTTCATCAGGAGTGTAGATGTTCTTGAAGCTAGGTTGTTTCAAATAAAAATGGGAGCGTTCCAGAAGGCTGTTTCGAGCTTTAATACCATCATCTACCTGCACACCAAAATCACCGTGCTCTCGTTCTACAGGTTCATCAGGAATGGAATCCAACAGTGCACTGAAGTCTCTCCGTTGTAAACGCGAACCGTATGCCCTCTCGACTCCTAGAGCAGTCCCCAGTGCTTTCCAAGGGTCTTCATAATCGAAAATGTTGTGTATAGGATAGCAGACATCCATATCGTCACTACTTTGAGAGTCACGAGTTTGATCTGCGTCAGAGTAAAAGTCTGGAGAAGAGACGTATGGAAGCTCGAATTCTGCGACACGGCTATGTGACACAGATTTCGAGGGCGTGAACGGATCTGCTCGCGACGGTTTGAAAGGAGGTCTAGGGGGTTCCTCGTCGTTAATGGATACAGAATCAGCTGCTGAGAATGTCACAGAATGAACCAGGTATCCAGTGGGAACAAGCATATTCTTACATTTATGCAGTTCTGTATCTAGGTCTAGACATCGTTCTCCATCATTTTCATCGAATTGAGAATGTAATGCATCGTTAATCTCGAGAGATGGTGCTTCCTTCGCAGGTTCAAATCGGTTTATAGGTTCGTCATAATTATCAGGCCAGTTAGACGGGGGAGACTGCGATAATTGAGGTATCGTCGTCACCAGATTCTGCTCCGGTGAATTCGTGCACTGGGCAGACAACAGAAGTTTCAGATGAAGTGTCGCGTAGGACAGAATAAAATTAAACCCGTTCGTACAGGTTTCTTCGTTTTGGCGGGCATTGAATAGCGGAACAGTGGTCGTCTGGAATCTATCTTGGAAAGACCAGCTAAATCAGGTAGTGCAAGGACTCGATCCATGGCAGCCCTGCAGGACAAAGCTATTCGATGCTAGTTTCAGCTGGGATATATAGGAGAAAGGTTGATCTTGGCGACCCACGC
The DNA here is from genome assembly GCA_004369135.1 of Dendrothele bispora CBS 962.96. Lineage (NCBI taxonomy): Eukaryota > Fungi > Basidiomycota > Agaricomycetes > Agaricales > Dendrothele > Dendrothele bispora. The sequence continues at coordinate 27,389 of ML179195.1, read as the reverse complement.
TCGGAAGAATCCAAAAACTGGAGAACTTTGGATTTGGTCGGGATAACTGCAGAGGACTTGACATTCTCAGAAAGTTTTGATAGTTTTGACCGCGAAGTGGGTGTGCAAGGTTTGACATGGATCGCGTCTGGAACAAAGCCACCTTCAGCGAAAGACGGTTTGGTATTGTGTCTAGCATGAGATAAACTAATGTCTGGAAAGGAAGTAGGCCGAGAGGAGAGCGTATGGCCAGGTCGTTTTGTGGCATTGCGGGAGTTCACCAAATTGAGACGCTGTTGTCCAAAAAAACGTTTCTGGGTTCGGCCGCTCGTGTCTTTCGTCCGGGCCTTTGCTGTATTTCTGGACATGGTATTCAGATCGGTCTGCCGAAAGAGAAACGAGGTCATAATACATACTTCTTCCCTCCCATGTAGTTTGCTCCATGAGCCATGTTCGACGTTCTAGTCAAGCTGCAACGGTCACGGGTCACTGAGTGTCGCGTTATTTGTTCCAAAAAACTCCCTCTCTACAGCGCGCACGATACTCTACTTTCATACCCCAGCTTCAATCGTTCTACACGGTAAAAAGCAGATTAGATGATTCGCATTCCGAATGAAGACCGGTACGGCGGTACTTTATGTACGTCCAAATTACATAGCTAAGTATACTAGAATGTCTCAATAAGCCATATAAAAATCACGTTCATATTCATGAATTTAACAAGGTATTCGCACCCCCGAGCCCTCCAAATATCTTCGCAGATCAGCTATGAGCTCCAACTGTTCTTCTATCGTCAAACCGCTGACAATGGTCTGCAGTACAGACCCAACCGTAACGTGATGTTGGCGGATGAGACTGCTATAATACACGTAGGTGAAGACTCCCATCAAAAATCTAACAAGGCCATGTATTAGAGGTTGTTCAAGTAAGCAGTAAATGAAGAACGTACTGGCAGTCCATACGATCGGTCATTCCTCCGTGACCGGGAATACTGTGACCGAAATCTTTGATATTGAAGGCACGCTTGAAACCAGATGCAAAAAAGCCTCCAAAGGGTGCCACTAGGGACGCAAAGCACGACAGCAGTAGGAGATGCAACTGATACGGGACGTAGGGAATGGTGGTGATGGATCGTCCAAGCTGCATTCCCGAATCGTTAGTCTTCAGCAATTATCACAGTTGACCGAGATTCTTACAATGTTAGAGAGAACAGTTGCAACAGGAGACCAGATTTGCCACTCCCTCCATACGAAGACTGGGTTGGGCACGCAGTCCATGGAGCTCCAAGCGCTCACACCCAATTCGTGGACAGGACAAATCATATACTTGAATCTCATAAAGTAGGTACCCCACACAAGGCTGAAAAGGACGGTGCTCCCGAAGGCACCAACGAATCCTTCAACGGTTTTCTTGGGTGAGAGCTTAATAAGAGGTGTACGGCCAATTGACATTCCCCAGATATAGGCAAATATGTCATTACAAATGACCAACGAAGCTGGAACCCAGAACCAGATGAGGCCTTCTAGGATGTTATTGACAATGAAGTGACTAAAGAAATATTAGCTTGCGTTCAGTTAAATATTTAACGTAAATCCCAAGTACTAACCTCGAGACAACGATGAGAAGTAGACTCATATGGACCCAGCAAAACAGACCGAACTGGTGTTTGAGATACCCTCTTTTCAATGACATGACGAATCCCATGAAGCCAAAAGTATAGAGGGTAAAACTGATTATACGGTGATTGGTCGCGAATGGGAGTAGCTGGGCATCAGAGAACACGACATGCTAGAGATGAAAACGAATGAACATCCGAACCAACAACAGGTTGGCGTAACAACGGACCTTGAAGTAGTAGATGATACTTTCACCGTAGAGAAAATAGTTTGTTACAGCGAAGAAATACCAGTTCAATGTTTTACTCCAAGGGTCTTTTTCATTTTTGCCCTCGGCATTCTTGGGTTCTCTCAGAGAGAACAGAGCGGTGACCTCTCGGTAGACGAGTGTTTGGCAAAGCATTACGAGAAGAATCATGTACGCATGTCCCATGAGTAGTAAACCTAGACATGACATGACAATCGAGCTCGAACAAGTGGGTTCTTGACTTACCAATAAAACCGCCTATCATGATGAATGTCCAGAGAGTACGTGTAAGAATGCTTTGTCGTTTCTTGGCTGTTTCTGCATCCGAAGTGGTCGGTGCAATATTGGTAGATTTCAACAAGGGTGGGGGCGGAGACTGGGGGGACGTTGAATTTGCTTTTTCTGGTGAGCGCATCGGTGATGGAACCACTGGGGGCTGGTCGGTGTGTTCTGAAGGCTTTTCTTGTGAAGGCTGCTCTTTTGATGATACAGAGGTCACTGGGGCCAAAGACGGTTGGGGAACGTTGGGTGTTTGAGTGACTTCTTGAGGCGCGGCGACCTCGTCCTTAATGGCGTTCACGGACCTGTTCACTGGTTTAGCTATAACCTCAGAGTTAGTTTTGCTGGTGTCCACCGCATCTTGAGATTGATATTCTTGGGTTTTAGCGGATCCAGGCGACGACGCCACGTCCGAAGTTGATACATGATTTACCGCAGGGGAAGACGTGTTTTTCTGAGCAGCATCAGTCTGTTGCTTTAGCCTCTCGAGACGAGCAGCCTTGGCAGCTTTCTTCAAGGCTGTTTTTGTCAGTTTTGGGGATGGAGCTTCGTTTTCGCTACTGAAATGTGAGTTGGTACTACAGACGCAACACGTAGAACCGCGCACCTCTGATCGACTGGAGGGGCTTCCTGCAACACTTCGTCATCACTCTCTTCTCCGCTAGACTCTACGGTAAGAGCAGCAAAACGAGTCTGAGATGCAAAACGACTGCTCATGGATGTAATGGTCTAAGATGACAGTAGAAGAATTTACATAAGTCTCAGAGACTTCATTACGCGCGTGTCGACGGCAAAATGTATGTATCATATGATTAGTACTTCAAGTTATTGCTTGTATGCAGACTACTGGACGCTGTGCTAAACCGATACAATAAACGGTCCACGATGAATCTAATGAGGATAAGATGCTTGTAATAAACATTCCGACAATGCAATATGAATTTGTCCGTTTCCTTACATACACCAACACGCGCTTAGAATTTCCAGTCGGTATCGACTTCCATAGCCCAAGGGACTGAAAAACGCGGTTCCGTTAACTACGAGGGAACAGTTAAAGAAAACCACCCACATTTCGTCACCAATGTCTTCGAAAACAGTTTCTCGATAGGCACATTGTGGATCTTGCACCAGGAGGCGGTGATACTGTACGTAGTGAATGTCAGCCCGAATCCACTTCTATGAAGTGTGCTTACCGAGGGTCAAGGTAATTGATTTTACTGGAGTTGTCGTTAGCGGATCTCGATCATGGTGCAGAGAAATGAATATACCTCGTTCCAAGCGCGACTTCTTTGCCTTCGTCCCGATCAACCATCTGTAATTTGAACGTCTTGATCTTTTCCGTCAGCTTCTCAATGCTCTCTATAATTTTCTCTGCGGGCTTTTCCTTCTTCAAGGAGGCAACGCTTTTGCCGCGTTCCTTCTTCAACCTTTTGAATTCATCTTCGATAGCTGCAATTTTCTCCTTCAACACAGAGTCTGGCTGAGGCTTCTGACCCTCCTCAACCAGCTTCTCGTTGTCTTTCGCAAACTTTTTCTCTAGTTTCTCGATCTCCTTCGCTTTGCACTGATCTTCATGCTCAATGATGAAGTCTTCATCTATATCGGATTCGTCCTCTTTGAACTCGTCTTGCTTCTTGAACTTGGCATCCAAGCCGAAAAGGACGTGTCTAAGTTTCATTCGGTCATATTTGAGGGCTCTGTACTGTTTATTTCCTGTGTTCAGCACTTGCGAGCTTGAGACAGTATGAGATACCTACCTTGTATCGCATTTTCTCCATTGATTGGTCATGCGTCTTTGGGACACTCCTCTGATGGTTACAAAGGATAGCCACCAAACGATTAGCTTTGTTGTAAGCGTTCAATTTCTCTTGCAAAGTAGCACCCTCGAGGTTGCTTTCGTCAAGAAGTCGTTGGAAGGTAATTGAGGCGTTGTATGTACGGAAAACCTTCGCTGTAAGCCCTTTCATTTCTTGAGTGAGATGTTTGTTTAAAGAAGCGGTCTAACGAACAGCGATGAGTAACGACAAAGTTGTAATAGAACTTTTGCGTACCGTCACACGGTCAAACAAATTGTCCTCATCGGTTTTGTTCTCCTTGAAGATACGAATGTTCTTGAAAACCTGAGCGTCAACAGGGACACGGTTGTAGTATCTGATAGAGTCCTTCCCGAGAAAGTCGAAAACGATAAAATTGGGAGACTCTAGTGTGACATGCTCGCAGCGAAGCGAGCAACAGCCGACAGTATCGGCCTCGTCCTCTCCCTTCTCGTTACCAGCACGAAGAGCTAATCTATCAATGAAGTACATAGCAGTAGCTCGCTGACGTTCCGCCATGACCTTCGACTTGAGATCAGCGGTGTAATTCTGTCGAATGCGGTCGACGTGGTTCTAGAGCAGAGGAGTTAAGTTAAGGACACCACCTCACATGAGACGTTTGGTGATCTCACCTTGAGCTCACGAGCTTTCTCAAATTTCATCATATCACTTTGACCCTTCAGCGAACTTCCCGCCGCCAAAAACACATACTTATGATTCTGGTTGACGTTTTCGGTCCAAGTAGCTAACCAGGTAACGGTATTATCATTTTGAATGGCTTTCCACTTCCCCGGTACATTCGGAACTGGAATCGGGGCATCCTTGCCAATGTTGAGGGTGATATCTTCTGTGTTCACTCTCAGCTGTAGAATGTGTCAGAACAAGACGTACATATGCAATGCAACGTAGAATATACCTTCAGGGATCCCTTCTTGGGATGTTCACCACGACCTCTGAACAATCCTGGAGGTTCAACTCTGAAATTGCCCACTTTTTCCCTCCTTCCGTCAAGGAGACAAGTAGTGTATTTTGCTTCCATCTCGTCCTTGGCTTTCTTCGCTTCCTTCTTCTCTGCAGATGTCATTGCCTTCTTCTTGGCCTTCGCTGCTTCAAACATAGGACGGAAGTCACAACGCTCAAAGGAGGTGATCTTGATTCCGTTGCGCTGTACACAATCTTTCGATTTACATCTTTGGTGATTAAAGGGGGGTTATGACTTACTGGAGGATGGTGCTGTAACACCTTTTTCCAGTCCGAGAAGAAATTCTTGTTAAACGTAGCATCTTGAGCGTGATCAGTTTCGAGTAGAGCTGCATAAAAACCAGTTACTTCTTCAGACTCCAGAGAAAGATTGACTTCTTAGCCCATCGAATCAATTGAGTGACAGGAAGGGCATGCTAAACAATCGACTGACCATCGTATTTCATCTTGACGTGGGATGGAAGCGGTTCGTAAGGCGGAGGAAAGATAACACCACTGTGCTCCAAAGTTTGCCATTTGACTGAGCCATCGGCGTCAGGACCAGCGTCCCACCATCTGTAGACTTCATCATCGTCATCCTCTTCTTTTTGCTTCTTCTTCCCCTTTCCCTCCACCGGAGACGCTGACTCCACCTTCGTCGCCTTGCCCTTCTGAGGTTTGACGACAGCCGCTCCAACCTCCTGTTTAGGTTTCTTCGTCGCACTTTTCTTCGCAGATGCCGGCTTGACATCGTCCGACATTTCGGCATCACTCTCCTCCTTGACTTTACGTTTTCGTGAGGTGGTTTTCTTGGAGAGCGGCTCATTGTCGGAATCGTCTTCTTGCTTGACCTTCTTCTTGACAGGTTTCCTCTTTGCTTTACCGTTTGAATTATCGACATCATTGCTTTCAGATTTGACTTTGCTACCGTTCACTGGGGCTTTGGTAGCATCAGCAGCTCCTGGCATGTACACGGCAGCAGAAGTAGACTGTTTGAGCGGAGATGAGGCAAGTGGTGTGTCATCCTCGCTAGAAGACTCCGCATATACAGGTTTTTTGCGCTTGAGATTTCTGCGCGGCGGCAGGACTGTCTCGGAGGTGTGAGTAGTCTGTGACTGAGTAAACGAGACCAATATATGAGTGTGAATAATTGGCATATTAAAAACAAATTCTAAGAAACACACCAAAGGCATATCATCTTCGCTCAAATCAGAAGAGCCATTCGCATGGCCATTGATACCATTAGCGCCTTTGCCATTAGGCGGGGCCGATGCAAGAGGACGGTCGTCGTCGTCGGACATGTAAGCGGGGCCGTTCGCCATAAGTTATAAATGTAAGCGATTACGATGAGAGGAATAGTTAAAGAGAGTGGGCGTTAGAGCAGAGCAGCCGCAAAGTGGTGGTTCGAGGTTAAGTACGTGGACAAGGCGAGCGATTGATGTGAATTTTTCCCAAGTTCGCCGAGAACTGCCCTCAAGCGTCACGTTTCTCCCTTTCGGGTCTTCTCAGACTCTCAAACTTCACTTTCGTTGACAATATATTCTGGTCTGTCCGTTGTTATTTGCTTCAGTGTCCTTGTCCTTGTCTCATCTCATTTTAACAGTATGTCCAACCTTCCCCTTTACAGAGATCCTTGGGCCAGGCGGGACGCCTGGAGAAAGCATCCAGTCTTCTCCAGAACCACTGTCCTTCGTAACATGTTCCCTGGACTTGGCATAGCCATCGTTGCATTTACGGGCTATGTGATCGTGGACAACGTCTTTCTCAGCGCTAAGAAATCTGAGGAAAACCACCACTAGAGCCGACGTGCGTACCTTGTCCATCACAAAATGTAATGCCAACTAACTTTGAACCTAAAGGTTGTCCGTTACATGCAAGGCCATTTTAGATGAAAGCCTAATGACCTAGCTGTAGTTTGGGGGCTGGATTGGGACTAAAAGTAGTTCAACCACACCCATACACTGACAGTGAATACCGAGCTCGCGAATTTATATGTTCAACTATTACGCAACGCAAGCTTGTTCCACAATCAAAGTCTCAAACCGATTCTCTCTTGTAGATGTGATGCTAAACTATTCAACCACTATGGAGGTACCGTCTGTAGACAGGATTATCCGTTTCCTCTACGTAAATATAGTTGAGGTTCTTGAGGAATTCGTCGAACGCGTCATATTCCTCTCGAGGTACTTGAATTCCAGCTAATACCTTCCCAAGATCTGGTAATGTGGCAATCAATGACTCCGTTGGCGACCATTCGCAGCGAGAGACGTACCTGCTCCATGGTTTCGGTAATGGAACATGGAGAGATTCCAATCTTGCTTTAGACCAAGCAAAAACTTACGGAGCGCGTGAGGCCTCTCCGGAAATTCTGCAATTTTTGAGTGAAAAGCTGATTTATCTCGGGATTAAAGACCCACCGAAACGGAAAACACGCTCGTTTGGGACACACTGAGGCCCTCCGATCATATACCGACCATGGCTTTTGGCTAATTCATTGTCGGAAATGTCGTATCCTTTCATGTCCGCAGCTTCTAAGGCCTGTAGAAGTTCCTTGATTTCAACGTCACGAGACGGGGTGCTGAGCTTGAACGAAAAGAGGATGTGGGCTCGATCGGGTAGAGTGTTGGGGTTATACCGATAGATGAATTCCGTCACGTCGCGAGGGTGGATAATGGAATGTAAAGCAATGAAACTAGTAAAAACTATCAAACAACGTTCAGCGGTCCTAGCAGAAGAGATATTACCTTCCGGGTCGTTCCGGAATATCGACACTGATGAGTGCTTCTCGACCTTCACCAAGTTCTGCACGCTCAGAAACAAATCTCAAACGGTCGAAATTCATGTTTGCTCCACTGATTACAGCGACGAATTTTTTCTGCGCTCCGACCAGATTATTTTCGAGGATGTAATGTTTCAAGCTGGCAAGCGCGAGTGCGCCAGCAGGTTCAGTAATTGATCTGGTTTCTGTGAGCTCCACTTCAGCACAACAAAGAAAAAAAGCTACACGAGATAAGAAACAAACCTTCGAAGATATCCTTAATTGCCGCGCAGATTTCGTCGTTATCTACTTTAACAATACCATCCAATAGTTCTTTGCAGATCCGGAAACATTCCTGTCCCACTATCCTTACAGCTGTTCCATCAGAAAAAGGACCAACTTCCGGTAACGTCACCCGATCGCCAGAGCGAAGACTCTTGTCCATTGCGTCTCCATCCACCGTTTCTGCACCGATGATTTTAGTATTGGGATTGCCTATCCTTTTAATGTATTCGCAAATTCCTGAAACCAAACCACCACCACCCACGGAAGCAAATATAGCATCGAGGCTATCTGAGTCTGGGACTTGCTTAAGAATCTCCATTCCGATCGTTCCTTGACCCGCGATGACCAGAGGATCATCGTAAGGAGGGACGAACACGAGACCATGGAGCTCAGCAAGTCTAGCACATTCGGCTTTGGCATCGTCAAAATCATTGCCATGAAGAATAGTTTTTGCGCCAAGACGAGCAACGTTCCGTACTTTGATAGTCGGTGTTCCGCCCGGCATCACGATGGTACATGGAATACCGAGATGAGAACCAGCTAAAGCTACTCCTTGAGCATGGTTTCCTAGAGAAACCGATTCAGATGAGAATTGTATAGATTGAGATATTCAAGAATACGCACACTAACCGGCACTACAAGTAATGACACCTTTCCATCGCTCTTCTTCACCCAGATTAGCCATAAAATTATATGCTCCCCTGATTTTGAAGCTGAACACTTCTTGCAGATCTTCGCGTTTAAGCCATATCTGATTGCCTAGTTTCGCACTCAAATTTGTGGCTAGAACAAGAGGCGTCTCCTTGAGAATTTCGTAGACCTTGGAGGTAAGAATCAACCGTAAGTAGTCAGGGGTCTGGGAGTTCTTCAAAAGAAGGTGTTTTTGGAGGCGGGGATAAGAGAGAGGACTGGGCGCATCAGAGGAGTATTCCAAGGTTGCAGTAGGCGCCATGCTAGTTGGAGTTTAAGAGCAAATTGCAATCGTGATGAACTGTAACATGCAAGTAACATGAGTCAAAAATCCAGTCCGAAAGCATGTGACCATTTAGTAGAGTCGTTTCCTCATACTGTAACTTAGGAACTTGGAACGACTGTGAAATAGTACGAAGCTCAGTAAGCCGTACTATGTACAGCGTCTGAGTATGTTTACCTGTGAGATGGTATGAGCTGAAGTACCAGTAAGTAAAATAGAAATAGCTAAGTACTAAAGTGAAATATTACATAATGGGGGGTTATGCATTATGTCGGAGATAGGGGTTTCACCTGAATACAGTAGATACTAAGTTGAAAGTAACTATATATCAGTGTCAATCTTGTAAAGTTGAGTATGATTGAGGAGTCCGAGTCTGACATTTGGTGATACTTAGTGTTCCGTGTTCCCTTTGCGCTTTGAAGTAGGTCTGGTAATTTGGTCCGTGTCATTATCGAGTTCCTCTTCCGACATCATTTTCCTTTTTGAAAAATGGTGTACTGCCCGTTCCTCTCTTGCAACCTTGGATCTGAGCATTGCCCAGATGGCAGCCATTAGTCCAATTTCACCAGAATGCCTGCTCATAGCATCTTTCCCGAACCGTGAAGCCTGATTCAGTGTCTTGAGGTCCCCTTGAATGTAGCTGACAGTGTAGGTGAGGAAGAAAGGCTCGGCAGCTTCATCGAATTCACTGATTACTTGTTCCGCAAGTTTGCAAGCAATCTCAATGGTTGGCCCGCGTAATTACGACAACCTCGATAAGGACCCCGAATCTTGGTCCATTTCTTGACAGCGTCGACCTCTAAACCCAAGGCAGTTCTCGCTGTTCGACAAGTAAGAGAGAGTTCTAATCCTGATGTTCGGGGCTTCTCATCCTCATCTCGTGACTACATAAGATTAGTGGAGAGTTGTTTCAAACAAGCAATGGAACTGATTGTAGCTTCTTTGATTTTTCTTCAGCGTAGCAATTGTATCCGTGTCACCACCAGCTCTGAGTTTTTTTAGAACAGCCACACCCGTGAGTAACTGATTTATTTAGGCCAAAAGTTGATACAGAAACTTTAAATTTCCTAACCCGCCCCGGGCGGAGATACCGTAAATGGAAAGAGCGCCCGGGGCGGGTTGGGAAACTTAAAGTTTCTGTATCAACTTTTGGCTAAAATAAATTAGTTACTCACGGGTGTGAGCGTCATTTTTTCCTTCAAGATAATTGATCAGCCCCGTAGTACCTTTCAGATTGAAAAGTACACACCTTGAATGAGGCGACTGAAGACCTCAGCTACGACGCAAGAGCGTTCATCAGCAGCAGCCTTCTCCATCACAGCATGAGTATCCGAAGGCTCTGAGCAGATCAACACTGGCGCCGGTCTTTGGATTAGCGGTCACAACCCTAGAATTGAAACTCTCGTCCAAAAGATCCTCGACCATAAAGCCACTGGCGGCAGTGACTATTTCTTCGCAATTCAAGGTTCAAGTATAACGTTTTTGGTGGTTTCTGTGGTGTTGAGGGAAGAGCTAGCACGGCGGCGAACGTTGAGGTGAAATGTGTAATAGGGGCGTGTCACGGGGTTTCGAAACTAGACAAGTGAGTATACTCCACATCGACTAGAAGCTAAAAGAGTGAGATGTGGATGCAGACTCTAAAGCTCGAGGTCTTAAACACTACAGAAATAGGGTTTTGGCGTCTACAACTGCAGTTGTTCATGGCAGAAACCTTTCCTACTTGAAGTAGTACTTACATGTACCTCTCGCAGACTTTCACCTCCATCAAATCTTCTCCCTCGATTTCCATCATTTTTCATGACGGTTCAGAAGCTAGTTAACCAAATATGCTCGCAGAGATGGGATGAACCGAACCAGGCAAAACTTCAAGGAAGAAAAGTATTCGGCGCCGCGAATAAGCAACGAGCTTCCGAGTTCACAGTAATCAAAACACAAAATCCAATTGCATGCGCTTGGTACACTTGGGGCACTAGAACAAGTCCACCAATCCCCGACGAGGCGATATAATACCAGCAACCTTTGAAGACATCTCCAAAAGATCACCGCCTCTGGTTGCAACCATATCTGCACCTTCTGTCTGAGCATCCATACCAAGCAACTTTTCCAAATTGACAGAACCAATGGCAATAGCTTCCTCTTTGCCGATCTTCCCGTTCGCTGCAAGTGATGCCTATATCGTTGAAATATATTGAGTCGCTGTCCTGAGAATAAAATACGAAGAGTACTGACCCAAGCAATTTCAAACCTCAAGTTTCTCGCATCCCAAATCTCTTGGACCCCAATGCCAACAGTGACATTGTGCGAGACCAGTTTAGATACTGGACTATACTCCGTAAGTGGGGGGCCAGGTAGAATTCTTCTATCCTCCCAAGCGAACGGGAATGAACGCGCTGGGTTTAAGATCACACCGACACCAAACTCTCCAAGCTCTTTAGCTAAGAGATGCGCTTCTGAAGCTCCAGTGATAGTAAGCCGTATATTCTTTCCGGTTTCTGTTTTGACCTCTTTCTTGAGCAAGACAAGTGTGGCAATAATATCGGCAGAGTGTGCTTCGATGACAAGTGGAACACGACCCTCGAGGACTTCCTTGACCCGCTTGCCTGTAGCTCCTTCTTGCGGTTCCAGAAGTAGACGACGTAGAGCTGCTATTTGAGTGCTAACACTGGGTGTACCGAAATGCCTGACAGACATGTGCAAGCCAGTACCTTCCTGAATGACAGCTCCAGGTTCTAATTTGTGAGCAGAACCTGTCGAGAAGGATGTGGCCAGTCCACCGAAGAAATTATAATGACTGGGAGCGGTAACGGCGGTACTCACGCCTGATCGGTAGGCTAGACTGTGAACACGCGAATTAGGTGATGATCGGCCAAACGACTAATACTCACAGTGCGTCCCTAGTCTGGAATTCCAAACCGTCAACAGCACGTATCAGAGCAGAATCGCCGCCAACGATCTTGGGAACAGATGCAATGAGAGGGTCGAGAACAACACCATCGTTAGTACTATCTTCTTGGTCAATGTTACTGAGGCCCAGCGGGGAGCCAAAAGTCAATAATGAAGGCGAAAGAGAACCTGCACAAATGTCAGAAGGTAAACATATTTTCAAAAAGGAAATGAAACCAACCTCCTTCTAGGTCAACATACGAAACCTCGGGATCGTCCAAAATCGAACTTGACAAACAAGTGGTTTCAGTCCCAGTACATATAAGTCTCCCATTGCGAACGACGACCGTTCCATATGTGATCGCATCTTGAGCAGTGTAAACAGCCTCTACGACATCTCCAGAGCGGCTGTATACGGATTTCACATTGGTGAACACCACTGTCTCCGAAAAGGTCGATGAGGGCCTCAGGGGAGGGAGACCATCGTACGTGACAGCGTCCTCAGCTTCCTTGTCAAAATTCGGAACACTGGGAACATGCTGGAAGGCCGGCGGTTTAGTCGACGCATGCGGGGTCTCTAGCTGGGGAATTCCGTCGATGAAAACTTGTTTTGGAGTGGCACCCAAGGCAAGCGGATGACTATCCCAGAGTACAAGATCTGATCCGATCCAAATCAGAACATTGAGAAGAGATGTGTTTGAAGATCCACTTACCCGCATCCCAGCCTTTTTTCACGTAACCAATGCGATGGCCCATTCCTGCGGAGGAAATTAGCTGTTATGTATGCGGGACAGAGTACACCTTTGCCTACCCATTGTCTCAGCAGCGCTGCTTGTGACGGCAGCAATGGCTAGATTTTGAGGCAAGCCGTAGTAATGGGCCTGGCACCATGAGTAAGGGCAAAGCTTATGAAACGTCAAGGACTCTTACCTGTTGAGCTTCGTACAGTAGATAACGCGAGTTGAGAACGGAATGGTCACTCTAGTATAACGACATTGAGTCCCCTATACGGACCTAGTCATCGATGAAACCAACCTTCATGACCACTCTCAAATTATTCTCAGCCAGAATTCTGGGTGCAAATTCGGAAGACCTATAAGCCTCTCTCTTGTATCTATGCTTTGACTTAAAACGACAATTGGCTGAACATTCAATAGAACGTACCTGGCGTTCGTTGCAAAAAGAGCAACGGAAGGCGGGTGACCTATATAGGCAATTGAGAATCAACCCCAGGCGCTGGATAAACATACTCACCATATGCTCTTTTGAGGACCTCAGGGACAAGATAAGTTTCTGACGAATGATGAAACGCCGCTATGGGAAATTGGAACTCGTTGGACAACTGAACGGAGGTGGACTTAGTCATGGACAGATATGTACCATTCGTATGCTTACCCTAACCAACGCATCAAGGTCAACTAGTAGAAAGAATAGCGAAAGTGTTAACGAAGTTTCGAAGATTGTACACATTGAACATACCTGTCTCATAGCAATGAATATTGACCTGACAGGAGAAAAAAGTGATCAGGATATGAGAAAACATGAATAAGAAGAAAATAATTGCCTTGACTCTTCCTCTTAGTACATCAACAAGACTCTCCCATTGTAAGTCATCTGGAAAGTCACCAGTAGCTTGGCCAGCTTCAACCTTGGCACAAAAATCATCCTGTTTCTTCTTGAGTTGGCTGGCTTTGTTATATGCATCTCTAAATGCCCATATCGTGTCCTATGCGGAAAATGTCAAGTCTGATGAACGGACAGCTGAGAATTAACTTGCCATTCGGGTATCCGAGTAGACGCGACCTGAAGGGAGGTTAGCTTGTTTCCTGCCAGTATTTTATGAGATCCCTTACTGGGGTTCTCCCCTGCAAGCAGGCTCGGAGTTAGAAAGGGACTAAATCAAGAGCAGAGCAAAGAAAGTACCGCAAGCATGTTTCATATGACGCCATGGGATATGCGAGGGATCTACAGGTAGACTTGAATTTATTTGATATGGAGGCTCCAGGAGCATTGAAGATGGCGAACGCTCGTGGGTTCTGCGAAGCTTGATAGGATACGCCTGACCACCTGAAATAGGAAAAAAATTTGGCCCCGTTTTTTTTGAATGCTCGCAGGTGCTACTTACCAATTGCGTTCGCAGACCCAGGAAGAATGAGAGAAGTTGTGACACCACCTGCAATTGAGGTATTGTACGAGTCATCATGGGTGTTCAATCCGTCAATAGCACGCATCCATGCTCCAATGGTCCCTTTCAATGAGTTGCCATCGTCGGAGCCTTCGAGTGAAGGTGAAGAGTAGACACCAAGATGAGAATGCAGGTCGACAATTCCTGGGGTCACCCATCCGCCCTTGGCATCCAGCACAGTGATATCCTTGTAGTGATGATGAGGCACGCGTCCTACTCCCATTATCATTCCTTTGTCGAGCAAGACGTCCCCTTGTACTACAAGGTTACCCTCATCCTCTCCAGTCCATATCTTAGCGTTCTTGATGAGGGTAGGCTTGGCCCCTGTTAAATACCTATCTGATTGAGTGCGTTTATAGAAATCGGCTGGGGGACCCGCTGGAGTCTTGAGCGACTTGCAGCGTTCAAGAAGGGACGCGTCGATCACATGAGTGGAAGGGAAAGACGGAAAAAGGTAGTCCGAGAACGAGAGCAAGAAAAACACGGTCGGCACCAGAGCCAAAAAGAGACGGAGAGTCCTCGACGAGGATGCCGGTGTCGAAGGTGTAAACTTTTCCATCGGGCAAGAAGAGGTACTTGTCGCCCTCACGTGCCCCTAGACGAATGCGTACTTTGACTTATTACATTCTTATGTAGTACTTATACAGCACATTCCCACAACAACTCTTCTATTACCGGGTGCTCACTTTGCGAGGTCCAGGGTACCCCGACCTTGCGCTTCAACCAATCCTTCATCATGCCCGGAGCTCTCTCGACCATCCTTGTCCTGCTTCTCGCAGTAGCTGTTGGTCTCTACCAATTTTATCTTTCTCCGCTTCTAGTCACGAACGGTTTCTGGCGCGATATCGAGCCAGTAGGGAATACGGACTGCTCAAGCGTTCCAGAGCTCAAGGCTTGTGAAAGTGGGTTACCTCTACCATTGCTTTTCCAGATCCATTTCAACTCAACTTCGACCAGAGCTTGTGCTACACCAAGCTACGGGTGTGGTCTATCTTGCATGTTCCACCCCGGAAGCGCGTCCCAAGTGGATACCAGGTATCGGTGCGTTCGAAGAAAATGCACACAATGATTACGTCGCTACGTACGACCCTTCCACTGGCAAAGTAACGCGCCTCAACTTTGAAAACTTCGATTCTGAACGAGGTTTCGCGTCGCATGGTATGGATGTCGTACCTTCTGCTACCAACTCCGACGAGATATTCGTGTACCTCGTTAATCACCGCTCTCCTCTTGATGGCAAAGACCCCAGAATTGTCGGAGCTGACTCGGTCATCGAGATATTCAAGACCAAGGTTGGAAGCAGTTCTTTGGCTCATGTCACCACTGTGGAAGATCCTGTCATTTCGACTCCCAATGACTTGATTGGGTACCCTGATGGCAAGAGTTTCTACTTCACTAATGACCATGGCTCCTTCAAAACCGGTGCAGTGCGTCTTTCTTTAACTTTTGCACTCCCCTGAACTCATCATTTCCTTCCCCCCCAACAGTTGCGTACTCTACGAAACTACTTCACTTCGATTGGGTCGGTTGGATACTGTCATGTTGAACATGGGTGTTCCTTAGTGGTACCAAAGATCCATGCCGCGAATGGAATCGCCAAGGCACAAAACAACACGATCTATGTGGCCGCTACAGCTGGGGCTGCTGTCTCGGTATTTGAAAGACAGGAAGACAATTCCTTGGTTTTGACCGACGTCATACCCGCCGGTATGCATATCTCCTTTCCTGCTCGCCTTGTTTGTGTTACTGACGACGATACTTATTTAGAGGTGCCGCTGGATAATCTGTCTGTCGATGCAAATGGTGCTCTCTGGGTTGCCGGTGAGTTTTCCTTAATGTGAAAGCCTTCACTTTTTTTGACAAAAGTCTTGTAGGGTTCCCCAAATTAAGTGCGATGTTCGAACTCATGAAAAATATCACGATTCCATCGCCAACTCGTGCCGTCAAGATTACCGTCAACACAGGTCCAGGTGCCTTTTACGGAGAGAAATACAAAGTTGAGAAAGTCAGTAATGCAAGCTCCTTCTATTACTGTCACGAAGATTGATTTTTTTGTCCTACAGGCATTTGAAGATGATGGAACGATTGCTTCTGGTTCGACCACCGTCGCATACGATGCCATGCGTAATCGTTTGTTCATCCACGGTAGTTAATTCCTGACTGGTCGAATTTTCTTAAATTGACTCAACCTTTCAGGTCTCGCTGCTCCCGCTCTAGTTGTTTGCAAGATGTAAATCAAGCATTTGTGTGATCAAGGTTATGACAACGGCCGCAACCACTTTCAGCCCCTCACCTACTCACACTGAGTACGCGAATTTTGGTAGACAGAAGAATTATAACTTTGAAATCTTTGATTATTTACCACATCCCGGACAACAGTGTAAATGATTCTGAATGTAAACATCACAGTCTGAACAAAAATCCTGTTGACATTCTGGACATCGATACCTCCCAATCGGACTCATTCCCTCTGCCGTGGATTGAGCTACTGTAGTGGGGAACGGACGTGCACATGCGTGACATGCTTGTTGGTCAGGTTGACTAGACTGGTTATCAAAAGTTGTGCTGCATCCAATAAATCAATAATAAGAAAAGAGTAAAAGGGTGAAGAAAATAGGGTATGAACACACATAGCGACGTAAGGTTTCACTGGAAAAAGATGGTGATAGCTTCGTGCAAGGTGCGGCGAGCTCACGATCATTAAACCACACACGTCACAATCTGTAGGAACGTCGCAGACTTTGGAGAGACACCGGGGACAAAGAAAGCCGTCGCTTCTCAAGTCGGAGTGACAAACACAAAGACTTGGCGGAGAGGAATCTGGAAGACGCGTTGGGAAGCCCATCATCATCAAGTCAGCGGCAGGATTAGGGGCACCAGGGCCAGTTGCACGAGATACAGTTCGTTGGGCTGGAGGTGGGACTAATTCAAAGAGCAGGTCTTTGTAGTGCCCTTCGTTTAGAGCTACACCAAATTGGCCTGGTTTCGTATAGTGTAAACGGTAAGGTGACCGGATGATGGACACCTATCTCTTACCACCAGTTTTGTCGCACAGTTCACGACAGATTTTCATTTCAGCCGCGAGCGCAACGACAGATATTTGTATCCTATTTTTTATACACTCTGCCAGAGTGTCGTGTATGTTACCCGGATCGCAAGTGGTGAGTGAACCGAATATGATGAGAATCTCTCGAGCAGAGTGTGTCGGCAAGTGGCTTTAGATGACAATTAGAACATCCTATATCGACAAGTAATAGGGCCGGGAACGTACTTCATACTATTTCGTGCCATTTCAATCGCATTTTGGAGACTGGGATCTCCAGTAGGCTCGAGCTTATGCCGATCGGAAAGGGCTTTCAAGACATCCTGAGGGTTTCCTGTCGAAATGTGAGCGCTACAAAGCTTCGAGTCTCCGAGACCCACCTGACATCTCTGCTACTCGTTCCCCGACACCCGCTCTCATACCAACTACACCCATCTGTCCCAATGGGTTTTGATCAAACCATTCCAAGATGAACTCCCGAGCATACTGTAGTGTAAGACCAAACCTAGTGGGTCTCATATCACGGTCCATCATTGAGCTCGACAAATCTATTATGAGTACCAGATGTCGTATGATTGTTCGACGAATGGCAGTGGATGGAGCCTGCAACCTGTTGCGGAATTAACAGAGTTTTTACTTTGGAAACAGTGCGCGTGCCTCTTGCGTCTACCTCTGGCTATCCAATCTTCAACGGCGC
This sequence comes from Dendrothele bispora CBS 962.96, assembly GCA_004369135.1. Classification (NCBI taxonomy): domain Eukaryota; kingdom Fungi; phylum Basidiomycota; class Agaricomycetes; order Agaricales; genus Dendrothele; species Dendrothele bispora. The sequence continues at coordinate 9,670 of ML179195.1, read as the reverse complement.
CCTGCAGACTTCCCGCTTCGTCTTCCTGTACAGTCTCCCATGATCGAGTGTAGTTTGCTTCCCAAGTATACGCTTGCTATTATATGTGAATATCTTGAATTTCCAATACAGGAATAACTAGACTGACAACGTCCTTGGGTTTTCGTTTTCCTTTGTCCTTCTTACGTTTGTCTGTGGTCTTTCCCTTTCCTTTTGTCTTGTTGCGAGAGTTTTCATTGTCGTCGTCGAAGATAGAAATATCAGAGTCAGAATCGACATCCATAGTGGTGGTTTGTGAAAGGAAAATGTAATGTGTATTGCGTAAGTAAACCTTGACGCCAAACAATCACGGATTTCAGGTCCTGACTTGCTAGGCACATACGACACAAGTACGCCTTCATGTCCTCTTCCGGCTCTCCTCACCTAGATGGGAGGGGTATTTCACCTCCTTCTTCTCTTGGGTTCTCGGATAACGAAGACAATGATGAACACGAATTTGACGAACACCCTGGCGATTACTCGACGCGTATGGAGGAGCTGTTTGAGGATGAAGAGGATGGTCCTAACGCACATATCGATGGGGATGACTCAGAGGACGAAGAGGGATTCATTTACACTGGCGCCGATGCGGACGTGTCCATTACAAGCTACAGGGACCAGTTGAGGGATGTACTTGGGCCTGAACATGAAGAGGAAGCAGACTCGGTGGTGGATGCCCGTGAAGTTGAGAAGTCTTTGATTGTTGAGCATGAAGAGGGGAATGAATCTGATAGCGACGAACCCCTTGTAAGTCTGGGTTTTCATACTGCGCAACAATGGTGTATGGTACTGAGTGTTTCTCTCTTACAGCCCAACGCAGACAGTCTGTCCAATCCGGATACTTCAGTGTTAGTAACCCCTCCTCGCAGTGGCTCTCCTGCCACTTTCGACACGCCGTCCAAACTCGCGAGACCCTTCCTTCATCCCAACGTGTCGCGTCTTCGTTCATACACACCGCAAGGTTCCCGCGTTCCATCAACCAGCAGTGTTGGAACATCAGTGACAAACCCTTTCAACGTTACATCCCCGTCCCCTTCACATTTTTCTTCCTTGTCTAGGACATCCTCACTATCAAATATTCAAGCGCTTTCTGCAACAGAGAATTCTGACGTGGTCAGTCATAAGAATAAGCCTCCCGAACGAGAACCCTTCAAATGGACCAATCTGCGAAATATCACGAGCCATATATATTCTGCCAAATTTAACAAAGCCTCCTCAGTATTAGGTGCTTCTGTCGGGTTTCCGACAGCACTTGCTGCCAATGGTCTGATATGTATAGGAACCGACGACGGTCAAATATGCGTCTATGACTTCAAACAGAATCTCGTATGCATTTGTAAGAACAATACGGCAGGTTCGCCATTTACGTTTATTGCCGTTTTTTGCTGTTGACTGTCCTCGCAGGAAAGTCGGTTGGGGCCGTAACAGCTGTTGCTCTATCTCATGATCATACATATGTTGCTTCTGGACATTCTACGGGACATATCCAGCTCTTCGACCTCAAGTCACCGCAAACTCCTGCCAGATTTGTTCCGCCTACTACCTTGAGTGTAGTTTCTTCTGGTAGAAAGGAAGGTCACCTACAAGGTTCTCGAATCGTCAATATTGGTTTTGTGGCTGGCAGACATACAGCTCTTGTATCGTCCGACGAAAATGGTCTAGCTTTTTATCATAGTCTCGGAAAAGTACTTTTTGTCGAGGCCCCCGATATTCTTCGTATACTGGGGAAGTATCCACTAGATGGTCCCCCAGCACCATCGGAAGACAGTCCAGTGACCCCTACCCTGCCTATATTTCGAAAACGATCTCGATATACAATACTAGCCATGATGCCCCTACCTCTAGGTCCAGCATCTCATTCAACTGACATCTATCACGTTGTCGCGCTCTTAACTCCATCCAAATTGGTCGTTGTTGGATTAAAACCGACACCCAAGACATGGTTCAAATGTTCACGTACTAATAATTCGCCAACGGAGCCAAAGTCGAAATCTAGATGGAGAGGAACATTATGTTGGTTCCCCAGTGTGGTCTCTGCTGATGAAAAATCTAAGGGTGTCTCGGATGAACTTTCAAAGTCAACATGTCCAGTGCTCGTGTATTCATGGGGTCAAACAATGCACATCATACGTGTGTTTGAAACGCGTAGTCTTCAGCATGTCCGTAACTCACGAACGGGAAAGACGAGTGAAGTTGAAATGGGATCTATCGCTTACGAGGATGCAACCAAATGGTCTGCCGAGGAAGATATACTTGCTTTGCAATGGTTGAATGTCAACGTGAGCTTAATTGGTCCCCTAAGAAGTTTGCATACTTATTTCATTGATCCCTTCAGCAAGTGGTTATTCTAACTGCTTCTGCGTTGCAAGTTTTCGACGTTCAACGTTCTCAGATAGTGGAATCCATTCCATTTAACGGAATGTCGCTTATCTCCCCTTCGTTGAGGTCCACAACGACTGGTCTCACTCCCTATTCAGTCTCCGTGGGTGACGTAGCGCATAGTATGCGTGTCTACAAGCAAAAGATCTTTTTGTTAGTGAGTTAACGTGCCATTTTTAATCGATCATTCAGCTAAAGGTCTGCCATAGGAGCGTGAACAACTGCAAGTTGGGACCCTTTTGACCTGGGCGGACAAAATATTGTCATACGTCGAGGACGGAGATTTTCTTAGTGCCATTGAAATGACTAGAAGCTACTACATGGGCACGACACCTGGCAATCAGAATGGTCTTCCTGAAGACGCTGATGCTCGTCGTCTGGTTGTGGGACAGAAGATGCGTGAACTCATGGATGCATCTACTCGTTACGCCTTTTCTGAAGATCGCATGTCCGATGGTACTCATTACACGCCAGATGGTCGTGGGGTTGATCGCACTGCTCTGTTCGAAGGTCTTGTGGCTACATGTTGTCGCGCTTGTATAGCGCTGGATGACTACGAGTTCTTATTTGAAGATCTTTTCCAGCACTACGATGATTCTGGAATCGTTAGGATATACCTTACCCAGCTAGAGCAATTCGTTCTAGACAGTGAAATCCGCTACGTACCCCCGCGAATCACTCAGCGACTGGTGGCCATGCATGACGCCGAGGGACGAGCAGATCTTGTCGAGCGGATTATCTGGCATATAGACGCAGAATGTTTGGATATAAATCAAGCCATTACGCTCTGTCAGTCCCACAAATTGTACGATGCCCTTATCTATGTGTACACTCGTGCACTCAAGGACTATGTCGCCCCAATCGTCGAGCTTCTTGACCTCATTCGGAGCGTCCACCGACACCGCAACGGAATGTCGTCCTCCAAGGCGTCCAACAGCGAACAAGCTCGCATCGAGTCGTCTATTTTAAATGCGTATAAAGTATATCCCTACTTGGCCAATGTTTTGTCTGGTTTGATTTACCCGAGCGAGAATCCTTTGCCTCCTGACGAATCCACCGATGCTAAAAAGGATATCTATACCTTTCTTTTCTTTGGAAGATCTAGTATCTGGCCCCCTGGTGAGGGTGGACGGCTAGTCCTTACAGCAGACGAAGAGGGGGGTGCGGAACCGCCATATCCCTATATTCAACAATTGCTTCGCTTTGATTCCGAATCTTTCCTCCATTCGCTTGATATAGCTTTCGAAGACCCGTATCTAAATGATGATTCTCAAGGGATCAGTCGTCTGGTGATTATTCGAATTCTCATGGAAGTGTCTAACTCGGACCACCTCTCCCCTACGGATATTACATTCATAAACATATTTATCGCACGCAACATTCCGAAATACCCTCAATTTCTTCATATGGCCCCCACCGACCTTCATAACATCCTGATTGGTCTTGCTCAAGATCCTGATCTGAATACCAGAGAGGATCGACAGCTCGCTGCTGAATTTCTCTTGTCTACATACAACCCTCATGACACCTCCCACATTCTTACTCTCTTCGAAAAGGCAGGCTTCTATCGTATTTTACGGTCATGGTACCGACAAGACCGGAAATGGGCACCATTACTATCCACTTATCTGGACGATCCGGACCTCAATGGTCATGATTTATTCCACAGCATCGAAGAGGCACTGGACATTTCATTACGCGGGAACAAAGGAAGCCTCCCTCCCGAGGTTGTAGCATTTATTCCTAAAGCCATTCCACAACTACTGCGAAGCGGGGTCAGAGACTCTGCTATGCTCATCGATAAGTACACGCCATCCTTACATGACCAAGCAATAAGTACACTCGGCGATAAAGCTAGCGAAGATCAATTTGTTTATCTACGCCATATTCTCGGGCCACCAGAAGAGGATGGCTATGATCATCCTTCTCAACCTTCGCAACATGTCTCAGAACCACTTCGTCGACTATATATTTCGCTACAATGCAAATTTCATCCAGAGGATGTCATTCGAGCTCTGAAGTATCTGCCGCCCGAACTACAAAACTGGGACGAAGTTGTTTCTACTTGTGAATCTCTCGAGGTCTATGACGCTGTAGCTTGGGCTCTGAACTTCCGCGGACAACCATTGGAATCTCTCGCCAAAATTGACGCGTTCGAAAGACGGCTGACCACGAAAATAACAGACATTTTCTCTGCACTCGATACAAGCGCAACAGTTCAACCCCTAGTGCGCGCATTGGAGTCCGTTGGACGAACAGGTATCGGAATCTGTGTCGAACGCTCTCAAGGGTCTTCAGTCACAGAGACGCCGTTGGAGGACATCTGGTTCAAGCTTCTGGATAGCCAGATCAGATCCATTCAGACGGTCTCAACCTGTTGTTCAAAAGAAGCTCTGAGCACTGATCTTCATGCCACTTCCACAATACCCTTGTTACAAGCCGAACGGAGTACCTTGGCTTCGCTACGCTCTCTAGTTCAAGAAACTTTCGGTGCCCTCGTCTCCATCAGCTCCACCCGCGTAGTATCATTTCCGAGATTGTTCACCCGCCTGGTAAACTCTGCTACTCAGACCACTGCAGCCACAGGCGCTCAGTACACCGAGTTCCGTAGCATACTCACCGGGATGTTAGAGTCATATCGATCTGACGGTGATATGCTCATCATTACAAAGCACTTGGTCGACAGGGATTTGTTTGAAGTATTGGCAGAAGTCGCCCAAGAGCGAGCAAGAGGGTGGTCATCGAAAAGGTCGGACTGTTCAGTATGTCGCCAGCCACTGTTTGAAGCTGGAGGACACGTTTCTGCTAGCCAAAAGAACCAGAAAGTTGTCGTTTCACGGACGGGATCTCTACATCACTATGCTTGTTTGTCCAGATAGTAGTTAATACATAACTTAAATACTCGTAGTTTCGTATAATAGACCATGCTTTAGAATCTTTTTCGGGTATGTAGCTACACGACTGACCATCGACACATGCCAGCCCATGCCATAGCTTTACGCCCAATAGAATTGACGAAAGTCTGTGCTCCAACACCTTTGGCGTCATGTCCATCAAGTACAGTGAGGTAACATAGAGAAACCTCACCACCTCCTTTAGGTATGTAGACTTGTGCACTCCATCCACCTTCAGCATTCACTGCCATGGGTATCTTTTGATCATCTGGGGTAACTATGAAATGAACGTAGTTGTCGGCCTCATCTGTAGACATATGTTCGCACCACTTGAAAATGTGGAAGCTAACCCATGTACCACTTTGAATATACTTGTAATCCGGCTGTAGGAAATGAGGTGAAAAATTTAGGTCGTTCAACCCGCCAAATATGACGGGGGCCTCAGGTGAAAGAATGTAGTCTCTCCAGGAGACAGGTCCACCATCTTCATCAGCAACAAGTTGATATGATGGATCTTCTGGGAAATGTTTCTTGCCAAATTCTGCCGCAGAAGACGTAAACCATGATGAATTGAAAGATTTCTTGAACGACGATGCTTCGAGTACACCGGCACCCCAGCAGCAATCTATAAGCCTCCATTCCCCGTCCATAAGTATGCAATTCCAAGCATGATTGGACTGAAAAGCTGGAAGAGGGGAATCGGGTCCAGCGTCAACATAGCCATAGCCTTTCCCGTGACCTGAAACCTTGTGTGCCTGTAATCCTGCCTTCTCTGCTAACGCAACACATAATTGTGCGTACCCATCGCACACAGCAAGTCCAGACTGTAGAACAGTTTCCGGAGATTGCGCACGTATGTTTCCGGAAAGAAAGGAAACAGCATCGTACGCAATGTTATGATGCATCCACGTAAAGATAGCTCTGAACTTCTCAGTCTCGGATTCCCAAGGTGCTGTCAGGTCATAGGCTAGCTGGTGCATAGAAGACACAGACTCCCGTGGAAACTGTGCAGCATGGTCATCTACAAAAGAGAAGTCGTGGCATCTGAGACAGGATTCCGATTCTGAGTGGTCAGCGGAATAATGCTCGGCGGGCTCTGGTTCTGGTTCTGGTTCTGGGGGAGGGGTTGGCAGACGTGAAGGTTTGGGCGGCAAACGTCTGTTCGGTACCGGTGGAGGGGACAGTCCTGGTGGATTTGGTGGCCTTCGTTTCAGTGCTTGCAGATATTCAGGTCCCCTTGCCTCAAGTTCCTCCCAGGTTGGGCACCTGGGCCCAGCAGAAGCATCTTCCCTGCCTTCTGACCAAACAATTGGAAGCTTTGTATTCGTATGACTCTGGCTAGGTGAACGGCCTACATGGTTCATCTGCAGGCTTGCAATACGGGCAGCAATACCTGTGGGCTGGGTCTCCTCAAACTCAGTGTTCTGGCGTGGAGGAGGTGGAGGAACGTTACGACGAGGTGGAAGAACTGGTGGCTGAGAAACAGACATTAAAATTCATGGTTCCTGGATGAGTTCCTTTTGTATAGTGACATTCACACAAATGTAGCCAAGTATGTAAGATAATCACTGATTTCTGTCACCTGTCTCAGGCGGTTGGCAGCTGTTGGCAGCCATGAAAAAGTGTATTGGGAAGCATGAGGCAATACAACATGGATCACATAGACATGTAGATTGGGAAAGGAGTGCGAAATGAGATACATAGTATGTATTTTGATTATACTTTTTATGACCTGGGTTTCTCCTGCATAGAGAGCGGGACATCAGAACTCAGGGTAACGACGATACGATCGCGTGAACGTACCTTCTTCTCTTTCCAAAGTGCTAGGAGACCAACACCAGAAACCTTGACGACCTTGAAACGTACACCGGGAATATCACCCTTGGCCTTACCACGACGACCGAACCCAGAGATAAGGACTTCATCGTTTTCATCGACAAAGTTCAAGCAACCGTCGTTCTAAAGGATTCAGGTTGAGGAAAGATACACCGATGGCAGAAAAATGAGAGGAAACGCACGGGCACAAAGGCAGTAACCTTCTTTCCATTCTTGATGAGTTGTACACGGACACATTTACGGATAGCAGAGTTGGGCTGCTTGGCCTCAACACCGACTTTCTCCAACACAATTCCCTTTGCATGCGAGGATCCTCCGGTAGGGGAGGTCTTGTAGATGTTGCCAAGGGCCCGTTTTTTGTAGGCTTTGTCCGCCTGAGATGCGAAGATATAAGATACACAAGTTGTAATAGGATATGAAGACAACGCACCCAGCGGTTGTCCCGCCTGTCATTTCGCAGTTTGCGAGCGGCTTGCAATCCTCTTGGCTTGTTGGCTATTAGAAAGGCATCAGAGCAGGAATTTTAGAGGGAAGAGAGGAGGACGTACATCCCATCTTGAGTCGGAGTTTTGGTCGATGAAGGAAAGACCAGGGCTACTCAGTCCTTCTGCTCCGTCGCTGCCGAATTGAAACTCCGTCCGTGGGAACTAGAAAATTAAGGTTCACGCTCATGTGACGTGATCGTGACAGACCGTGACGCGTCAGTAACGAGTGATCACGCGCGCGGTGGCACTGGTTATGGTCAGGCGCATCGGAGCACCGAACATACGGTCAGCCAATGGATTCTCGAGAAGTGCACAAGTTTGACACTCTTATCTCCCACCACCATGTCTCCTCAGACACAGTTCTATCATCATGGCAGGTATCGTCTGCAAGGTGGAAGTTTACCGGATGCCGTCACAGCCTACCGCACTTATGGAGACCCTAAGAACCCTTGTATTGTCTTTCCAACTTGCTACGGCGGCAAGTTAGACAGTGAGCTTTTATCTTCCCTGTCCTTTTCGTGTCATCAATCAATTGAAGATACCGGTCTGTTAGGCCAGGAGTATTTGGTAGGAAATGATAAGGCAAGAATGTCAACCCGACATTTCATGATTTTTCAGACCTTTTGTACGCTAGGTTCTCAATCCTGCCCACTATCATGTTGTTACGTTTGCACTGTTTTCTAACGGCGAAGTAGGCTCACCTTATCATCTCATGCTTCTTCCAATAACCGTTTAATAGTCCTCTTCCCCCTCCAACACGGTAAGGATATGATTCCGTTACAGTGCACATTTGAGTGAGACTGCGATTTAAGCCTGCACCATACAATGGACCGTATTTTCCTGCCGTATCTTACGAGGACAACATGTAAGTAATCTCACTGATTCCTCCAATGCTACCACCTCACGCAAGTAAATGTTCAGTCGCGCCCAATATGATGTTCTCACCAAAGTTCTGGGAATAACCGAAGTATTTTGCGTTGTCGGCTTCTCTATGGGCGGTCAACAAGTAAAAGTTCAGTTTTCCCATGATTCCCAGTCCTGAACAATTTTGCTTTCAACAGGCATATTATTGGCCCGTACTCTATCCTGATTTTGTGAAACGGTTTGCTCCGATTCAGTTGTCAATTTAACACAAGTTTAAACGAACAACTAGGTTCATCTGCATCTGTGGTTCAGCACGCACAAGCCCCCACAATCAATGGTATGTTTTTTTGAACACGTCCCTACAGATTGGATCTCACATGTCCGTCAGTTTTCTGGAGGGTCCCAAGGCGGCATTGGTCGCTTCGAAAGATTTCGACGACGGTCACTATAAATCAATTCCTCAACACGGAATTCGAGCCTTTGGACGTGTGTATAGTGCCTGGGCTTATGGACAGGCGGTGAGACTTCCTAAGTATTGAACCACTAGTAATTGGTCTAATATCTGTGTGAAGTGGTTCCGACAACATCAGCATCTGTATGATGGCCTGTAAGTAGAGATAGGATCCTTTATTTTTATTTCTTATTCACATCAAAGCATTTCAGCTATCCCGACTTGAATACCTTTCTTAGGGAGCAGTGGGAATTGGGATTCCTGAACGGATGGGATGCCAATGATCTTCTTACTTTGTTGAGCACTTGGCAGAATGGTGACGTTTCCAGAATCCGAGATGGTGGAGACCTCAAGAAATGCCTAGGTGTTATCAAAGCCAAGGGACTCATTATGCCCTCAAAGACAGATTTGTACTTCCCGGTGTGTATTTCCGTGTGAGAAGCAGCTTCTTGTACTCATTTACTGGGGAAGCCTGAAGACAGTGAACTTGAAGTGGAATATCTGCAAGGAAAAGGTCGACTCGTGGTTATAGACTCAGTTTGGGGACATATGGGTACGTATCATCTGTCGCAGGCTGATAAAACTTACTAAAACCTGACAAGCTGGGGGTGGGTCCAATGCGAAGGACCTTGAGTTTATGCAATCTGAAATCAAGAAGTTTTTATCAGAGAACTAAGGATGGATATTCAAGAGTTGTATGACTTATCTTGTTTGTAACAGTATGATTAGTTCAAAGTTGAACT